>PVJA010001379.1:0-128645 GCA_004027025.1 Myocastor coypus | reverse complement strand
TTTTTTTTTTTTTTTTGTTTTTTTTTTTTTTTTTTTTTTTTTTTTTTTTGTCAATACCATGCTGATTTTTATCACTGTAGCTTTGTAGTGTAACTTTAGGTCAGGAATTGTAATGCTTCCTGCCTTATCTTTGTTGTGCAGGATTGTCTTTGCTATTCTAGGTCTTTTCTGGTTCCAAATAAATTTTAGGAATGATTTCTCCAGGTATATGAGGTATGTTGATGGCATTGTGATAGGTATCACATTAAATCAATGCATCTTGCTCCTTCTCTTTGTCATTTTTTTTAGCACTGTCCTTTGCACTTTGGTGTAGAGTTCTGCTGTAGTTATGTGATTAGCACTTATTGAAATTCAGGTCCAGATCAACCAAATTGGAACTTGTCCAGATGTGCTGATTGGATCTGACTGCTGTGTTCCACTTCTTCCTGCTGCTGCCCATGGATGTGGACCCACTGTGCTCCTCTAGTAAGATGTTCAGCTCCTGGATTAGCTGGGAGGATCTAAACCCATCCTCTCTGAAAGGAATTTTGCTACAGAGTTCCACAGGAGATTCAGGGTCTGGCGTCTACAAAAGTACATACAAGCACCTTTCACTGGACTCCAGGCAGGGAATTATCCAGTGGCATAGGCAGACTGACAGGGTCCCACCTACATGTGTGCACCAGCATCTGGGTTCCAGATGGGCGCGGGGGGGGGGTGGTCTGTTGAGCACAAGCAGACAGAGAGAGTCCCACCTCCACACGCACGCCAGGATCTGGGATTCCAGGCAGAAAACAGGATTTTTTAAATCAGGCACACACATAACCCCAACACTCTAGGAAGGTGAAGCAGAAGCATCACAAGTTCAAGCCAAGCCTAAGAAACTAAGAAATTTAACAAGATCCTACCACAAAAACTCAAAAAAAGACTGGGGATATAGCTCAGCACAAAAGACCTATGGTCAATCCCCCGTACTGCAACAAAAAGTACTTCATATCCCATCATGGCAATAATTAAAACTAAATTTGGACACCCAGTTCTTTCTGGATTTGTGCCCTTCTATATGTGGTGATATGCCCTTCACGCCCATGAGCAACACTACTATAAATAGCCAAGAAAACACAGGTGTTGGTGAGGATGGAGGGAGATGAGAAAACTTGCTCATGCTGGTTGAGCTGTCCACTGACGCAGCCACTCCAGAAAGCAGCGTGGTGTTTCCCCACCAAATCAAACACACTGTCACCTTATAACCCAGCAAGTCCAACTGCTGGGCTTCTAGCTCAAAAATCTAAAGCGAGAGCTGAGGCATTAATACACCCACATTCAGAGAAGCTTTATTATAGACAACAGCCCAAGGGAGTAGACAACCCAGTGTCTACCCACTCATGAGAAGTTAAGCAAAGCACAGTGTACAGATAGAATAACTTTAGAAGGAATACAATTCTGGCCAATAGATGAACTCAAAGGCTTGGTGTGAGATGAAATAAGCCAGACACAAAAGAACAAGAATGTATGATTCCACTTGGGGAGTACCTACAGCAGCCAAATTCACAGGGACAGAAAGTAGAGTGCTGATTCCTGGGGCTGGGGGATCTGAGATCTGGGAATGATTGCTTCATGAACCAGTTCCTGCTTTGCAAGATGAGAAAAGGTTTCAGCAAAGGATGGTGGGGACAGCTCCACCACAGTAGAGATATGCTTTCTGCCACTAAGCTGTACACTCAACATTGGTGAAAACAGTAAATTTTATATCATACACACACACACACACACACACACACACACACACACACATGCACACACATACACACACACACACTCACACACACAGCATACCCACACTTTCAAAAGTTAAAAGAAACAAGGACAGTGTAATCTTTCTTTAAAAGCTGATGATAAAACATCTAGCTACGAGATGATTTAAAATGATAAAAGCAAGACTAATAGTCAAAGGAAAGGAAAGGTGATGAGCATTTAATCCTTTTAAATTCTGAACCTCAAATAAACCACAGGAAAATTAGGGTTAGAGAACAGACGTAGTATGTGCTATGTTAAGTTGGTACCCATTGTAATGTAAACTATGGAAATTTGAAGGTCAGTGGAAGAAAACTCTCAGGACGTCAAGTAATACTAAGATTCAAACATGAAGATGTAGAGCATTAAAATTTCTTTCCCCTAATGTTCTATAAAATTTCATGACATACTTAGAGATATCTTTAAGGAAATAATTTTCTATTGTGACAGAACATTCACCTGAAGTTCAGCAAATCTGTCATTTTACTTCTTTACCTTGGGTATTAAATTTGTAAAAAATGAAATGTTTTTAATTTAAAATGGCACTAATCAGGTGACGGCATTCTCATGGAACTTGACCTGTTTATCCCATCCAAAATCCTATTTACAGACATCTCTATGCATGAGCAAAGGTTCAGAACGCTACCTAGCAAATATGAATTCTAGTTATCTCTAGAGTGAAGTGTAGAGTGCACTTTAGTTCTCTTTGTGGTTTTTCTGAACTGTTTGATTATTAAAATAACAAGCACATATATTAGTTATTCTAATATACAAATCACTCCAACCCAGGTTACCCCACTGGGCTCTACACCCTGGAGCAGGCCACGTCACTCTGGTGAATACATGTCCAGTGGCTGACACTCGTGCTCTACCAAGAAGTATTTATAGAAACTGCATCTGGGCAACTCAAGGCTGCTAGAACACAGCCTGTATCTAGCTCCAACAGCTTCTTAGCTTCCAGGCCCACACATATCAGCAAATGTTCTAGAACGCTGCTAGATAATTTCATCTCCTGGAGAATACTTGGGAGATGTCCGGAGTTGTTTTCTTGCTGTTGCAACGTGAAAGGGTGGAGTGCTGCTAGAACTACTAGATAGAGTTCAGGGAAGCCGCCAAACACCTTACAGTATCCAGACTGCTGCTCACAACACAGAATCATCTCACTGAGAATACTGGTGGGGAGCAGTTAAAAGATGCTTCCTAGGAGGATGCATGTTCATTTAGCCAAGCACTATGCTCACAATGACTCTTGTCAGTTAAAGTGAAAACAAAAAATCTTTTCTCAATCAATGTTAACAACCACTCATCGAGATCTTCAATCATCAAATAAAGTCATGAGTGTGCAAGCTGGTTTACCTCTGCTCATCATATTAGACTCCAATGGCACCTGGCACAGGTACACTGTTTTCCATCACTCCCTGGAGGACACCAACAGAATATTCTCTGTGCATCCTTGCCCCATTAGCAACCACAGAACATCAGATTGCACCATGTCTCCATCCATATTCAGAGCACACATATTTGACAATCCACGGTGAGCTTTTCTTTCCGAGGAAAAAATAATCAGTTTTCAAATTTTAATATCAAGATTTTTTCTAATTTTTTTTCTTTGACTTTTCTTCAAGATTTACTTTTTGGTCATGCTGGCTCCACCCCCGGAGTGTGCTGAGATGGCAATTGAGACTGGATGTGGGTGCACACGCCTATAATCCCAGCTCTTGGGAGACTGTAAACAGACAGATCACTATGACTCTGATCTAGTAGTGAGACCCTGAACACCCTGTAGACCCTTACTTTTGCACATGGTTAGCCATTTTCACACAGAAAAGCACTGGTTCAGTGCCAGCAACTCATCAAGAATACTGCCCAGGCCACATTCTAAAGACAAGCCTAAAGAAGCACCCACAAGAAATATTATTTATTCGACAGTTACTTTATCAGCCATGGAATGTGCTTTCATGGAGTAGCCACCTGATTCAGCTCCTTTTATGGTGTCTAAAGAGGCTATGTGTCACCCTGGGAAAGGATAAAAAAAGGAGCAGGCAGTTCTTCTCACCTGAGATTGGTGGCATGAAGACTGTGAAGATGGAGAGCAAAATCCCAATTCCATGACTGAACATGATTGCCTGAGTATCACTGGCCAGACAAGGCTCAGGAAAACTGACACCCAAGGCTAGGGTTCAGCACCTCAAAGCTTCCAGAAGGTTCACCTGGGGTTCACCCCTGTTTAGCTACTGCCATTAAAAAAATAATAATAACCTACTTAGAGGATGTCTTAGTTGTTTTCTTGTTACTGGCACCACAAGTAAAAGGAAGAGATGTTTATTTTGCCTCACAGTTTGTAGAGTCTTCAGCCCATAGTTAGCTGGCTCCACAGTAGGTGGCATAGCACAGGGAAACAGTCCATGAAGAGCAGGCAGAAGGAAGTGAGCCTCCCTTCCCCTTTATATTCCATCCAGTCACAAGCCTATTGGTTGGCCCCACTCACACCCTGCGTAGGGCTTCAACTAAATAATTCCATCACCCATAACTATGCTAAACAAATCAGAGACCCTACCTAGCTATCGCATCCATAATCCAGTATCACACACCCATGACCTAGCCACCTCCCAAAAGTCCCACTTTTGAGCCCATGAGGCTTTGAGGGGACATCTAACTCAGTGCAAGCAAGAACACTGAGTCCTCACATTCTGGGAGAACAGAGAAGGAAAACCAGCCTTCAGCTGGAGTATGAATTCTGGCTACCTGGGATAGGGTCCACTTGCATTGAATCTGGATGAAAGTTTGTTGGCTCTAAAGTTAGTCAACTATATAGTGAGTATAGGAACAAATCATCTCCACAATTTGGCAGGGAGAACGGGAAATATTTGTATAAGCTCTAGTAGATAGTATATAGCATTATCAAAGAAATACAGTAATTCTTAAAGAACTAGGTGTATGATCTATGCCATATTTTTTAACTACATTCATAGTATGACCGTGCACTTACACTGACCTCACTTCAATCACTCGCTATGTGCATAAGACAAGTAGCTACCTTATTTCATTGAAAAAAATATAGAAAGTTCCCACAACACAGGTCAGACTCATAGTGATTCTCCTGTTTTCAGCCTCTCAAGCTGCCTGAGCCTTGTCTGACCAGCAATACTCAGGAAGTTATGCTAGCAATCAGTGTTATAAATAACTGGTAGAGATATGATCATAAAGTTAAAAGCAAATCCAAAAATTGTGATAGAAAAAAGAAGTTTATGTGTGATGTGTGTATATGTGTTTAGGTCAGCACACACGCCCTCATGCACGCATACAATACAACTTTACATTAAATGAAGTATGTGTTTGATTTAATCACATATTTGATAAACTGGGAAAGTATCCAGTTTGAAATTTTCTTAAAAGAGAACTTAAATTTTTAACATTAGCAAAGGGAATGAATTCAAGCAAAATATGTTCCATCTAGCAAAGTCTCAAAAATTAGCAAGATGCTGAGCCCTACACCAAAAGAATATGAATATACTAAAAGAGTAAGCCAGAAATTATAGAAATAAAAGGAAATATGAATAAAATAACATCTTTTCAGCATTTTTATTTCTTTGTTCTCTGTCAGTGATTAAATATTCTATAATGTCAATTTTATTCATTGTTTCTAAAGCTATTCAAATTTTTCTATTGAATATGTTAACTTTATTTTTGTTGACACATATTTGTATGTCTTTGTGGGGCACATTATGATAATTAAATAACTTTATATGATACTTAATAATCAAATCAAAATAATAAGCATTTATATCTCATCAACCATTAATTTTTTTTTTTGTTTGTCTTTTTGAGACAGGCTCTAACTATGAAGTTCAGTCTGGCCTTGAGCTCATTTTGTTACCTAGGTTGGCCTCAAACTCACAATGATTATAAAAAATAATTCTTTTTATAGGTTGATAATCTCATACTTTCCTAGACATTCTGAAATCTATCATCTCAGCCAAGGATATAACTTATCAGCATAAGTGACTGCCTGGCAAGCACAAGGTCCAGAGTTCAATCCCTAGTACCAAAAAAAGAGAAAGAAATCTATCAGTTCACCTTGTTGTCTCAGACACTTGATGTTGTCTTTAATTGCATCAGTAGCTAAATTGAATGGCATTTAAATTTTCCTACACCACTAGCAAGTGCAAGGTTGTGAGTTCAAACCCTGGTCCCACAAAAAAAAAAATCTTACATCAAATTATCTTCTAAATATTTTTTCTTTACATCTTTAAAATAATGGTAGAGGTCTTTGTACAACGCAGAATATTTTCACATTCCTCACACTATTAATTTTTACCCCTTGCAGAAGGAATCTCTCTTCTAGGTGGGAACTTGTCCCCACTGGAAAGGTGGACTCTGCTCCTGACCTTCTTACAAGGGAAACCCTTCTTACATGTAGGATTTGGTGGTGAATGAGATGATGGATCAAGACTGAAAGTAACTCCCTCAAAGAGCATTGCTCTGTAATCCCAGTGCTTGGGAGGCTGAAAACAGGAGAATCACTATGAGTCTGATCTGTGTTGTGAGACCCTGTAAACCCTGTACTAAATACATAAAAAAAGGAGCATTGCTTTTGCAGTTTTTCCTCTGCATTCATTATCAATTCTGAGTTAAAGTGGGTGGTTTCTGTATGCTGTTTTTTGTTCATACCAATCTGTATATCAAATATGGTGAATATCTTAACACAATTTCCCACCTTCTTGGAAAAGATCTGAACATACTGGAGTAAACTACATCAGAGAAGAGCATGAATACCCACAGGTTTGTGAGTGGTGTGGCTCCCTTGGTGTTCGATTTGCCCAGACTAGGAGCTCCCAATCCAGTTGACCCATGAGTGCCAACAAAGCTCCAAGCAGAATCCTATCCACCTTATCACTGGAGAGTTAATGCCAAGGCCACCATCGCTTGGCTTTCTTCTGACTTACCTGATGAGCTCTCACACTTGCTCAAGTCATCATCTGGGCTTTTCTTGTTGTCCATGATAATCTAAGTGCTGAAGTTTTAATAACTTTGAAACCATGCTCATTAACGACTTGAAAGCAATCATCCAACCTCACCTAGTTCACTTAACCCACTGCATTCTCCCCTTTCAGTGCTCAGCTCCATTATTACTTCCTCACAGAAACCTCATCTAACTTTAGCCTGTAACTAAAGAGCAAACCACATGACTCTGCTTAACGTCTGCCCCACTGGCTAGAATGTGTGAAATTGGACTTCTGCCCGATTTTAGCTGCCAGTGTATCTCTCAAGCAATTACCATGGTACCTGACATATGAATCATTTATGAAAACATTTACTAAATGACTTCATGGATGAACAAATGCATGCATAGACTTACTACTTTAATAAACACATCTACAGAAAAAGCCAAGTTTTCAGTCAGTGAATCGAGGAACTAAAATTTCTTCAACACACAGGAAAAAAGTTTCTCTGCTAATCATTTTGAAACAGAAGGAAGCCAGAGTCCTGAGCTGATCCCTTTTGCATATGGCCTTGTTTTGGTTCTTCCCTAGATTAGCTGTTGTTTAGGGACAGGTCACCAAGTTAGGGCACAGAACTCACAAGGGAGAAAAGAAACATATCTTACCCAAATCTTTGATGAGTCTGGGCTCAAATTGGCTCATTTCTTTATTGCCAGTGTTAATCCTCTTTTCATTACTATTTGAGCAGAAGCTTAAGTGAAGGCATTCCAACTCCATGCAATACGGAAAGCAGATTCTGTCTTCAGCAGAGCTGGGTTAAGTTACCGGATATGTTGTAATTGATTAAGAAATAAAACCCTCAGGCTTGTAATAGCTGATACATAATTCTGGTTCAGCTTGAATCCATAATCCATTGAATTCAAAATTTATGTGGAAATATGTGGATTTGGGAACCAGAAAAGTGGATGAACCAATTAACATACAAATATCCAACCAGAAGTTTCCAGAAGTCTGGTTTTACATTAGGCTAGCTTTTAGTATTTTTCCCGAGGACACAAATGAATAGATAACTTTAACACAGAAGCACAAACTGTGAGAGCTAGATAGGGACCTCCAGCCTTATCATTTTTGCAGATGTTAGAACAGAGGCCCAAGACAAGGAGTGACGAGGCTACTCAGTGACAGAGCTAGGACAAAATGTGATTACATCAACTTGTGAGTTAGCACTCTTCCACTAACCGAAACACTCACTTTCATGAAAACTAGTCAGCAGCCATCTTTGTGCCTTGAACCTCTTGCTGTTTTCATCCTATACACCCGGACAGGGGGATCCCTTCAAAACTTAATTCCCACCTGTCCCACCTACCCCGTACTCTAACTCTTAGCAGACTCCTAAGGCCCAGAGGACAGAATTAGCTGGCACTCACAACTGAGCACTTTCTGCCTCCCAGGGACACCTCCTGCACTACCTGCTGCTGCATTTCCACACAGTCCTGCTCATCATGGTGGCTCTGCCCTCTTCCTCTGGTGACATATGGACAGCTACCCAGAATCCCTTTTAGGGAAGCCCATGTGGCCTTACAAGGACGGACTTGGTGCTGGAAGGCATCTCTCCTGGGAGTCAGACCCTGACCAGTGGAAAACTGAAAGCTGGCCTTGAAGAATGTCCCTCAGCTTGTTCACTTCCACTGCTACTTCAAAACAGTAACAGGACCTGAGGGACATCCAATGATGAGCCAAAGCTGGAAACAAAGGCCTGGCATTTTATTCCAGCTGGGGGGACATTTGCTCCAGGGTGGGTGGGCCACAATAGACCTCTCCTGCCCATCCTGTGCCGTCCCTTCCCTCCAGGGTATCGATCAATATCAGGGACTCCCAAATAAACACCCTATACATACTGAACTCTCCTCAGATCCTGCTCCTAGGAAAACTCTCCCCCTACCCCAGAACATTCCCTACCCACAGTCCTCCAGGGCACTTCCCAGCCTGCTGCTCTCTGGAAGTTCGGCACCACGCACAGATTGGCTCGAAGATGATCAAAAACTACAATGAATGTTTACAGTTGTAAAAACCTTATTACAGCAAAAGACATCCTACCAAGAACAATAGATAAATGTGTTTAGAGCAAGGGGGAGGATTTTGAAGGGAATGGATGGAAATCGATCTTTTCCTGGGATATCCCTTTTGACAGTAAATTTTTAGGTGTTTCAGTCACACCTTTGATTGTCATTACTCTTCTTCTAGCCACTACAGTTAACACCAGAGCACCCAGTCCCCAAACAGTTCTTAAGGCAGTCACCTTGGAGGTGCCATGCCCCACAGTGTAAAGGAGACTGAATTTGCTTTTGCATTCTCAGACATGGGAGAGGAGAACGGGAGAAAGAAAAATGTTTTGTTTAAGGGGAATGACACATGAGGAATGCTGTACAAGATCTTAACCCCATGCCAAAAAGTCTCCAGAAGACGCCAGCAGACACTTGCTGAGAGCTGCCCCTCTGGTGCCAGGGAGTCTGGATTTGCCAGACCTGACGGCTGCTCCACCCATCCATCCAGCACCACCCACCCGTGCGCTGAGACAGAAACCGCTCCTCCATCCTCCTGCTGCCAAGCCAAAGGTTCCCTCCATTTTTCCCTCTCCAGGAGAACAATGGAAGTTTGAGTTACATTTCTGTAACACTGGATCACAGTAACTTTGAGGATAGAGAAAAAGTAAATGAGGACCCGGGATGAGCAGCTGGAGCCAGTTTTTAAATGTTGTGACACACGAGCACATTCTGAGAGGAGATAGGAGTGGCTTCATCCCCTGGGGGGAAAAAGCTGCACTGCCAGTGTTGGGCTGGCCCCTCATTCACTGTCACTGCCCCCACAGCTGCGAGGCTGTGAGAGACACCGCGTGGCTCACACCCAGAGCCTACCAGATGCCTGGCAGGAAATCTGATGGGTAGGAAATGGAAAAATAGACTGAGACCCTCTCTCCTGCCGGGCAGAAACCACCCAAAGTGAGACAGTACTGCTACTGCCTCGAGGCTTCGGATGAGAAAATTTATTTCAACACCTTTTCCAAAGAAAGGAAAAGGAAGTGAAGAAGAAGAAGAAGAAGCCGAGGAAAGGCAGACAGGATGAGGGCACAAACAAGGAGGACCAGATGGGAATGCAGAAAACCTCAGGGGTGGCCTAGGTGGGGTTTCAGAGACCTGCCTCAGAGCCCTGCCCTGCACGCCTCCTGCAGGAGCATCACTTTCAAAGTGACACCTAAGCCACCTAGCTTTTTAAAATTGGTTTGCTTGGTTTGCCTTGGGTCAATTAGGGATAAGGTAATTTATTTAGACAGACAAAAAAGAAGCATTTTTTATTTTATTTTATTTTTTTTTATTTTTTTTGTCTTTTTGAGACAGGGTCTTGCTATGCAGTTGAGGCTGGCCTTGAGCTCACTTTTATAGCCCAGGCTGGTCTCGAACTTGCACCAATCCTCCTGCCTCAGCCTCCCAAGTGCTGGGATTATAGGCATGAGCCACCACGCCCGGCTAGAAGCATATTATTAAGTACTCAAATTTCTCCATCCATGTAGTTGTAAACACACAAACTCTGAACATCAAAATTGAAGAGCAAAAAATTGTGGAAATAACTAGCTGTTATATTTTATGTCTAGCTATACCCCCAAAGCCTCAGGCAATCATGGGCAGGGACTTCTAGAGTCTGAGAATAACTCATGATCCTCTGGGATTCTGGGTCTTAGTACTGCTGGGATTATGGGTGTGAGTTCTGCACCCAGCCTGGGGCAGGTAGCCTGAAGGCAGATTAAGGGAGACAGACTGCTCTTTATTGCCCTTGTTGCTCTGCTCCTCCCTCTGCTATCTGCTCTTTGTCACCACCAGGAACTGCTGCTTTCTGCCCTCTGCTCCCTGCCTTGCAGCCAGCTTTGTATGGACTGAAACCTCCAGTAACTGACTTAAATAAACCTCTCCTTCCTTTATTTTGGGTGTCTGGTATTTGTCCCAGCAACGAGAGAGACTCGCCAAATAGCTCAGTAAGTTAAAGCACCTGCAAGCAGGTACAGGGGTCAGGGGTTTGATTCTTGGACCTGACATGCCAGCCCCACACCACCCCAGGGAATGCTAAAACAACAATTGAGACTGGGCGTGGGGGCACTTGCCCATAATCTCAGCTTTTTGGAGGCTATAAACAGTCCAATCACTATGAGTTCCATCTAGTAGTGAGACTGAACACGCTATAGACTCTTCCCTAAAACACAAAAAGGAAAGAAAGAAAGAGAGAGAGAGAGAGAGAGAGAGAGAGAGAGAGTGAGAAAAGAAAGAAAGAGAAAAGAAAGAAAAGAAAAGAAAAAAGAAAAAGAAACCTCTCATCACTCAGCAATGCGTTACACAAGTAAAAGAGTACAACCCTAAAAATCAAAAACCATCACTGGTACCATAATTGAAAACTACTGACACAGCATTCTCAGCCAGACAAGAAGGGCCCAGAGATTATTTCAAACTTCCAATGAATGAAACACTGATGTTTGAGTGTGTGCAGAAAATGTTCAGCTCGCTTTAGATTTCAGTGTCCTTTCAAACCCAGGCTAACCAGTCTCTTCTGCTACCTGAGGTAGAAATTATTAGTGTCTTCCTAGAGGTAAATGACGAAAAAGTCTTAGCCTCTAAATTCCTCCTGGAAAATCTACAGCAAAGCTTTGTCTCACATTTTTGGAAATTATTTATGCCATTAGGATGGTGAGACATTTCCTATTTCTCTTTACTTTTTAAAATTATTGGAGGGCTAAGGAGATAGCTTGGCAACATAAGCACTTGCCTGGAAAGTACAAGGTCCTGAGTTCAGTCCCAGGTACCACATGACATGCCAACTCCAGAGCCCCAGGTGCACTGTGCTGGCCATGGCACTTGGCATGGTGACACACGCCTGTAATCACAGCACTGGGGAAGCTGACACGGGAGGATCACTATGAGTCTGAACTGCATAGGGAGACAATATTATAAACTACTTCAAATCTGAAATGTGCTATCTTCAGGAGAACAGCTCATTGTGTAACCAGCATTGTCAATGTCATTTGCATCACCCAGGGTCCTTCCTAAAGTGACACAAGTTCCCTGCCACATGGTCAGGAACAGGAACAACTGATCACGGCTAAAATAGTCGAACCACAGTTGACAACTAGTGACCCAGCATTCTGAGCAATTCTGGGTGACAATCTGATCCTTCTTGTACAAAACCAGTGCAGTGCAGGATTTCTGACAGATACAGAGAGGCGACCCAAATAACTGCATCCTCCTCCTCATTTCACCAAGAGAATCACAGCCAGGGAATCATAAGGCAGCACATCAACAGCACTCCCCCTTTCTCAGCCTCCCTTGCAGTCTGAGTGGCCATATGACACAGTGATGGGCAATGACACCTCAGTGGACAACAGTCCTGGGTGCTCCTAAGCCAACCGATCAGCCGGGTGGATCTCCACGCACACTCTTCACGTTCTCCCTGTTTCCAGCAGAAGCTCTGAAAGCAAAGCCCTCGGAGAAACACAGCCAGGCAAGAGCTCTGCAATGCAAAGATACAGAGCTCACGCCATAAGGGGAGACATACGCGACTACCAAGTAAGAAATTCACGCTTACCAAGAAGTACTGCATCATTTTATCTAGTATATTTGTTAGTTTTGATTTTGGTGAACATTCACTTCCCCATTTCTTTTCTGCTAAAACAACCTAGACATTTATCCATCTTATTACTATTTTTCACAAATAAGTGAACCTTTCAGAGTTTTATTTCTAAGGAACTAAATTCTTGTATTTATTTGTGTGTGTGCGTCTGTGTGAATCTTAGACACATTTTTCTTTTTCTTATCCTTGAGTGTTTGGCTCACTTCTATTCATCTTTCTCAAGAAGTTTTTCCTGGGGTGGCCAAATATCTCAGTGGATTAAAACACCTGCAAGCAGGCCCTGGGGCTGGAGGTTTGATCACCCGGAGGCCTCCTGTGCCAGCCCCACCCTCAGGGTGTGCTGAGACGCTGATTGAGACTGGACTGATTGAGACTGGGTATGGTGGCACGCATCTGTAATCCCAGCTCTTGGGAGGCTGTACACAGGCGGATCACTACGAGTTTGATCTAGTAATGAGACCCTGAACACACTGTAGGCCCTTCCCTAAAATACAAAAGAAAAAAAGAAATTTTTCCTAATTATAGCTCAGGATGTAAACAACTAAGGTTATAGCTATAAGGAAGGCTCTTCTCTTATTTTCACATTGTCTATGCTCTTTATAATCACAGATTCTACTTCTTTAAAAAAAAAAAACATTTATTTATTTATTTATTCATTCATTCATTTGTTTATTTGGTCAGGGTCTCACTATGCAGCTTGAACTGCTAGTGATCCTCCCGTCTCAGCCTCCCCAGCACTGGGATTACAGACAGGTTCCAGCATGCCTGGTTTTACTTCTTTGATCCAACAATTAGTAATTCAGGACTTATTTCAGTTCAGAGAAAGACTTATTTCAGTTCACAAGTGGCTGTATTCATTCATTTTCTACTTTTGTTATACATTTCTAATGCTACCTCATTGTAATGAAAATTTGGTATGTATCTCTCATCTGGGGAATACTGACATTGTCTTTGTGAATATTAAATAAATTGTCCCATGGTCACTATGACGTTCCTAGATCAGTTGTGTTGAGTATATTCTGATTTAGATCCCAGATAAAAGAAAGGTCTTTTGCAAAAAGGAAGGGAACAGAAGGTGGAAAGAGGGAGGAGGAAGTGAAGATGAAGAGGATGCAGAACAGGTACTGAGCTGTGCTGTGCACCTGTCCCAGCTCCCCATGTGAACAGAATCACTGTGGCCCGCAAACATGGAGAGGTGAAGAAAAACAGCTCCACTGTGCTGATCTCACTTTTCAAAGTTAGCAGATTTTGAGGTGGCTTAGCTACTTCAGTTGCTCACAGTTTCATCAAATGCTTAGTGCTGTGCCCTTCTCTATAGTGTTGGTGCCATTTATTTTTCTTTTCTTATTGCATTGTGTAGGCATTCTAATTTAATACTGAAGTGGTATGCTTACGATGGATATTGTTACTCTTCTATGATTCTATTATTCCTCTTCTGATTTCAATGGGATGCTTTAATAGCAACTACTATTCTGGCTGATAATATTCATTTAAAATTTATCTTACTGGGGCTGGTGAGATAGGTCAGTGGTCTAAAGTGCCTGCTTAGGCAAGCTTAGGCAAATGCATAGGGACCCCATGATTAGGTCTCCAGCGCCACATGCTGCCAGCCCTGCCCCCACTGGCCACAATAAATAAATAGAAAGAAAGAAAGAAAGAAAGAAAGAAAGAAAGAAAGAAAGAAAGAAAGAAAGAAAGAAAGAAGGAAAGAAAGAACTAAAATTTATCTTATTTCTCATGTGTTAAAATAAATTTAAGCCAGGCACGGTGGTACATACCTAAAGTCCCAGTTATACAAGAGGCTGAGGCAAGAGGATCTTTTAAGGCCAGAAGTTTGAGACCAGCCTGAAAAACACAGCAAGATCCCACCTTAAAAATACTTTTTAAAAGTAGTGTTCTATTGTTGAATCTTAAAATAAACTGTCCTTTATTGATGACAGTTACTGAGATCATTCTACAATCTATCAATGATTTACTTTTTAATCTGTTAATGATGGAGATTTAAACATTTTTTATCACAGGGGAAAAAATCACATTTATATAATGATATTTTAACCAAAAAAAAAAAAGAAATTCTATTGGATTCAACTTATTAATATTTATTGACATAATACAATATTTAATATATTATAATTAACATAACTTATTGGTGCTTATTAATATAATTTGTTAAGAATATTAGCATTTGATCCATAAAGTTGAACTACAGTTTTCTGGACTACCTTACATGGTATGCTACCCATATTAAATTAATTTTTCAGAAATCTTTTGTCTCTTTCTAAGCTATGGATAGCTGACAGTTTTTCAACCCATGCTGTCAGGGTATTCAGTTTTCCTCTAATTTTTTTTTTTTTTTAGGAATTTGGGTTCTACTTTTGAATTATCCATTGTGTTTAATCTCTCAATTAGCCATCGTGTCTAATCATAAAGTAATGCACAATAACTGCTCGTAATTTGTAAGTTCTAGTGTCAGTGACTCTATCCTACTAATTTCTAAAGTTTATTGTTTTAAAAATCTGGGGGTCAGACTTGCCAAAGTTGGTATATTTTATGATCTTCTCAAAAAACAGCTGTTAGTGATACTGAAAAATGTATTTTTTCTATTTTATCATTTTTGCTCTTATCTTTATTTTCCTGTGTTATTTTGCTGTCTTTTACAGTTTTTAACTAAATATGTATTTATATACTTTTATTTTTAATATGCTCTGCCTTTAAGATCATAAAATTTTCCATTATTTTGGCAAAGGCCTATAAATTTTTAGATGTAGTCCTCTTAGATCTTTCATTTCTAAAGAATTGGTAATTTCAGTTTGAATTCTTCTTCACAAAAAGGATATTTTTAAATTTGAGATGGATAGATTTGGTGTGGTTAGCTTACATTTTTGTGGTAAATTTATAATTCTATTGTACTGAGGTTGGAGAAAATAAGCCACATGATTTCTGCTTGTGGAATTTATTGAATTTTTTGTGTTTTAGTGCTTAATCATTTTTGTAAGTGTGCCAGGAGTATTTAAAATGAGCATACATTATCTGTAGAACACAAAATTCTAAAAACATCCAACATGTCTAAGTTTTACTGATCTGTATTTAGTGAATTTTTTTCCATAGATCTTTGTAAAAGATCAGTTAAGCATTTTAGAATAACTATTACAGTACAACTTTTCCCTGCATTTCTATTTTTCCCTATACATTCTATATCTATGTTTGTTCTGTGCCTATAAATCTATAACCTCTTTTGTAGTATTATCAAGGCAAAATATTTCACTCCAGTTTAATATTTTTGGCACCAAACTCTATTTTTTTTTTCCAGAGCTGGGAATTGAACTAAGGCCCCTGAGCTTGCCAGGCAAGCACTTAGTCTACTGAGCTATCTCCCCAGCCCCAACCGAACTCTATTTTTAATATGCATCTTCCTGTATTATCTTTTAACAGTGATGCACATTTTGCTATCCAGTTATTTTCAATGATTTTATGTATTACAAAAAGCAGTCACTGTTTTTTCACAAATTTGTATGTCATCCTTTCGCAGGGACCATGCTAATCTTCTCCGTGTCGTTCCAGCTGCAGTACATGTGCCGCCAAAACAAACATGCAGTTATTGCTTTTAACGTATGTCAAATCCACATTTTATAAAGATATTTAACTTATTATATAATTTAATTTTGACATTTAGATTTTTCAACTATCATATGGCAGTGGTTAGGATTTTCTAGAGGAAAAGAACCAATAACATAGCATAGAGGAAAAGAGAAAGAGAGGAAGACAGAGAACTATATGCAGAAACCTGCTCAAGCAGGATAAAGTTTTTCAAATATAATCAAATACAAGCCGCTCTCCTCCATCCCCTCTTCATCCCATCGAGGCCATGGCCTACTGGCTGGTTCTTCCTCTCCATTGGGATTCCCATATGCCATAATCCCGGTGAACAGCTATAGATATACCTAGGAGTGTCTTCAATAACCTACCATCACCTCTTACTCTAGTCAAGTTGGCCATCAGTCATACTTATTTTGTTTTACCCCTATCACACTCATCTTATTTCTTGGTTTTCCTATATCGCTTTTGTGGGAATGATCACATTTTTTTTTAATTCTAGTTTATTTTATTTTGTTTTATGGACTGAAATTAACAGCCCTTATTTCATCTTTTTAAATTACATATTTAAACAAATTTCACAATTAAATACACTGAAGATTCTCTAATTAAATAAATTTCTTTAAAAGAAACAGAACCTTAACAAAACTTGATTTCTCACTGTTTACTAAAAAAATAAAGAAATAAATAAATAGGAGGCTCAAATTATACTAACAGCTGAATTAAAAAGCAGCAGCAACAGACATGCAGAGTCAAATTGTGCTTACCTATATATGCAAAATTTCTCTAACAGGAAACCCAAGAATTTATAATAACTGCCCTCCTGAGTTGAGACTTACTAACTAGTGATTGTGGGTAGGAAGATTTTTAAATACTCATTTTGAATTTTGAACCATATGACTGGTAATATATTATTACTTTTTTATTTAGGCTGAGCTCCCAATTTTACTAGTTTCTTTGCTGGTCTCTATGTCTTGAGTTTCATGTTCTTCTCTTATTTTTGTTTATATTGCGCTGACAGGTATGTCCTTGGTTAACTACTTCAGAGTGGGTTGGGGGAAGTAAGTTGATGAGCTTGAACAGACACTGTACCATAGATTTGTCTTAAAACTTTCTGTCTCCATTTTCTCCCATATTTCCAATCTCTAACTCCGTTTACATTGTTTTCTGGAAAAAAAAAAATTAAATTAAAAAAAGGGTAAATTGTCTGCTTCAGTATGATGGCCTACAGCTCATTTCCATGCTGCTTTTCAGACAACCTATTATTTCGGAATGAAATTTTTAACATCTAGTATGTCCTATCACCTCCTTTCTGTAGTATAACAGTTTCTTTAACCTTAGCTCAGGATGCAAATTAACTGCTATTAAATAATGCTCTGTCCCCTTGAGAAGTCCTGGTTCTCTGGATTCTAACACTTCTGTTGCCTTTCATGTTCGCTCTTGGTTGCTCTCTTCTCTTTCTATTTATGCATTCATTCATTCGTCAGCATTCGTCCTAACTCGGCCGGCCATGTGCTGGAGGTGGAGGGCTGTAGAGGTGTGATCTGGTCAAATCCAGCAGTAGTTCTTCCACACTGAAGTCTCCCCACCTACTGCCAAGCCTGCTCGGCTCACACAGGCCAGCTGCCTGCTCCCTCTCCTGTCCCCTCCCTGGATCTGCTGACCTCAGCCTTCAAGTGTCCACAGCATGGCTCCCACCTCAAACTTTCTCCTGGACACATTTTAGACTAGTTTCTCATACTTCTGCTTCTCTTTAGACTAGTTTCTCTGTAGATACAAAAACTCAGGGTTTTTTTATTTGTTTATCTTTTAGAAATCTTCACTTTGTTAGTACAACTTTTTTTCCAAGACTTCCCTAGATCTCTTGTGCTTCAAGTATCATTGAGATTATTTTTGTAAATGTGCAATACATAGTGATATAAACAGCAAAATCATTATCTTGATCCAAGTCCCATGAGTTGAGCTTCAAATTCATCACAAAACATGGCTTTTTTTTTTTTTTTTTTTCCTCATTTTCTTTGACATATAGTCTAGTTTTTAAAATATAATTTCCTAGGCTGGCCAAAGAGCTCAGCAGATTAAAGCACTTGCAAACAGGCACAGGGGCCAGGAGTTCAATCCTCGGGCCTGCTATACTGCTCCCCGCAACCCTCCACATGCTGAGATGGTAATTGAGACTGGGCATGGTGGCACGCACCTGTAACCCCAACTCTTGGGAGACTGTAAACCAGTGGATCACTATAGGTCCAATGTAGTAGTCAGACCCGGAAGACCCTGTAGACCCTTGCCTAAAAATACCAAATAAATAAATGAATATATATATATATATATATATATATATATATATATATATAATTTCCTATCATTAAATAGTCGACATGTCCCATGTTACCAGATACTCACTGGAGAGGCTATAACTGACATGGCAGATAGAAGATGTAGTAAAGCTCGACCTGGGTTACCAAGCAATGAAAGGAACACTATCTCCTGGGTGCAAACACCAGCACAGTAGACAGGGCAGTATGTTGTATGAGCCTGTGAGGATGGACACCTGTGTTATTCATTTGTGTCCTAGCAAAATAAACTATAGTAAGTTTGGCCAACTTTGCTTTCCCCTATGCTTAAAATAGCTACTGCAGATCAAGTCACAGAGATCATTTCTCCTTTGCTTTTGCCCTGAGTATAGCTTTCCCTTATCCCTTCTGCCATGTAATCAAATCTCAGTAAGAGGGAACTAAGCATTTTTTGCACTTTATTGGTAACATGTGTGCCTTACTTTTCTCCTTGAGACAAAATACCCAACACCTGAAGTTAAGGGAAGAGTGATTTATTTGGCTCAATTTGTAGAGGTTTCAGTCCACAGCCAGCTGGATTCAAGGCAGAGTGGCGTGTGAGAGAGGAATCACAGAGAAACAGTCCATGGCAGACAGGCAGGCAGGACACAGTGAGGAAGGAGCACTGAGCCTGTCTCTCTTTTACCTCATCTAGGCAAGAAGCTTTTGTAGAACACTAACCACAGCCACGATGGAGCTTCTGCCCTCAGCAAAGCTATTCAGTCACACCCAGAACTATGCTAATTCCAATTAGGGGGCTTACTTAGCACCATCACCCTCAACCCCACCCTTAAAGCCTTCATCCATATTAGCACACTTGAGGTCCATCCCACTCTGAAAAAGCCCACGTATCAGTGCAGGAGGTTTTGGGGGGATATCAAGGCATAAACCACAGCACTATGTCTACCCAAAGGCTTCTTAACATTTTATGGACTTTGAGAAGACAGTTTTCCAACAAAGCTAATTTTGTTGACCATGTGTCCTATCTTTTTGTTAGCTGGTTTGATAGCAATTCCTTAGTAGAGAAAAAACAAAAATGAGATGAACAAACCAACCTTTAGGTAACTGAGATGTCTAAATATACACATGCTTTAGCTTTTAAAAATCTCTCACTGACCTCTGAAATGTCTTATAAGTACTTATAAGAAAATTCTTAAAAGGAGAAGCTTCTGCTAAACAGTTATTATGATACAGCATTAGTAAGCAAGGTTTATGGAACCTAACATTGAAAGGTCACTTTTTCAAAATCAAATGCCCTGATCTTTGTCAACACCAATGACTTTCTTATTAAAATCCATCACTTTTTGCCATCTAGGAAGGAGCAGACGCATTGTTCCTGAGAGATACTGTTTTTATCTCATGAACCATGTGAGGTCTGCCGCTGTGCTTCTCCTCCTGAGGCAGCTTCTGGGGTCCCCTTTCCTGAGTGGCCTTACCCTGCTGCAGCTGCCATGATGGCCTGTCACCTTTCCTGGTCATTTTGACTTTGGAGAAGAGCCAGAGTCTCAGGGTGCCAGACCCAGGGAACAAGGTGGATTAGTCAATGGGCTTTTTAGGGCCCTGCCTTTCCACTGGTAGGCACTGGACAGCAGCATTCGCCTCATACAATCAGGAGAGGGGATTTCCAGAACTGCTTTAGAAAAGGGCCACAAAGGGACGGGGCACTTGAAGTGAGGGGAGCTTTGCGGAGGAGATGAAGAGCAATGTCTTTATAATTTTTTTAAAAATGAAATACACACAATTTTTTTTTTTAAATTTTAGTAGAGGGTCTACAGGGTCTCACTAGGTAGATTGGACTCGTAGTGATCTGCCTGTGTTCAGCCTCCCATGAACTGGGATTACAAGCACGCACCACTACATCCTGTCTCAACCAGCACACGGCCCAGGGGTCAGGCCTGCATGGCATGCTGGGGATCGAACCCCAGTCCCTGCCTCTGCCTAAAGAGGCGCTGTAATCCACTGAGCTATTTGGCCCTTAAAAACTTTATTATTATTTTTTTTAATCAGCCCTTGAAGAAAGCTCAGAATTATTTGTGTCCCTTTCATCCTAGAACAACGTATAAAGAGTTCTGGGATGCACATTTCTACTTCCGCCTTCTGCCTGGTTTTATCATATACTTTATCCTTTTTTCTTTATCATCGGCAGTATCTCTGCTTTCATTTTATATCTTGCAGATACCTTTAAGATTAGATATAATCTTGTAAAATAAGAACTTCTCAGGGCCAACCTGATAGCTCAGCAGACCAACACATCTACTTGGGCAGAGCACAGCTGCCAGGGTTTGATCCCCACAGTGCTGTGCCGGCCCTGCCCCCCAGGGCCAGCTGAGTCAGCGATTGAGACTGGGCCTAGTGGTGCGCACCTGTAATCCCAGTGCTTGGGAGACTGAAAATAGGAGAATTCCTATGTGTCTGCTTTATGTAGTGAAACCCTGTAGACCCTGTACTAAAATTTAAAAAAAAAAAAAAAAGGACTTCTCTAACATGTGCATTGTGGGGCTGCCTAACAGCATTTTAGAAGTGGAGCTCAGCCAACAGCAGGATCCTGTCAGAGATCTGGGAGGAAGACTTTGGCCTCCTCACCTGCTGAGAGTGCTCAAAGTGAAGCCAGACATCAGACTCCATGTCGGATGCGAACGTCTTTGTCCTCCTCCATAGCGGATGAGCCGGTACAAGGATGCATCCACCATCCACAGCCTCATTCCCATGTTGAGAGTGACCCCTGGGGGTAAGCTGGGCAAATATCCTCTGGGGTCTAAAGAGGAAACTCATTCTCTTTAGCTCCTACAATGGCTTTGATGGGCACAGTGTGGGGGAGAAGAATTCTAAATACCTATGTCAGTGTACAAGGTAGAAGACTGTGGCCCACCATATATGTGTCCAGGTTCTGTGATGCTGGGGCAAGGGACTCCTTTATGACCAGTTCTAGGCAAAGGAACCTAGACTTCCAACCCTAGCTAGAAGCCTTGCTTTGTCCTGGATATGTCAATAATACATTGAAATAGGTGAAAATTTGTAAAAATAAATAAATAAATAAATAAATAAATATAAAATATTATTTTATATCATGATCAGTCTAGTGTCATAAACCATAGAACAATGTCTACAAATCTCGATTAACATAGCAAGTAACACAATAAAATCCTGACAAGTATTATATTCACTCGGATCCTGAAGGCTCAAGAAAGAATTATTCAATATTCTATATACTTCACAAAGCACATGTTGAAGATTTTCCCCATTTAAGGCACCCACACAGATGCATTGTAAATTGCTGCCATAAAAATTACTTTCTGGATGTAGGGCCATTGTGAGCTCATAGTCTATATTTTACAGTGAAAATGTTCCAGGCTGTGAGAAAAATCATCATTATTAAGCAAAACATGAATAAATAAATATCATCTTTTGTTTCAGAGACTACCAAGCTTCCATTAACTGTCTGCCTGAAAAGTCTACTCCTTATGTTGCCTGCCTGATGTCTGTCCAGTGGGTCTGGACAGACCCACTTTTGTTTCAGAGACTACCAAGCTTCCATTAACTGTCTGCCTGAAAAGTCTACTCCTTATGTTGCCTGCCTGATGTCTGTCCAGTGGGTCTGGACAGGGCCACTGGGCCTTCCTCAGGGTGATGTCCAAGTTGCTTTCTTGCTTTTCCTGGACTCTAAGCCAAAAACATTATCTAAAGTGCTCAAAATAGATGTCAAGAATAATAATTTTTACTCATTTGAAATTTAGGATCATGCCCCTATTTTATGAACTATGGGAGGAGGCTGTCAATAAACTAGAAAGTTTTAAATAAAGTCACCCCCTGTAAATTCAATCAGCACTAGTTTCTCCAGACTGTGAGATAGGTTCCACCAGACAAAGCTGAGTGAATGGGTCACAACCATTTGAAAGATCTGTGCTAAAATGTGACACATTACAGAGTACTCTGTTTTCCAAACCTCTCGACCCACAAACTGTCTCTGGTGAGTTAAAACGACATTAAATTCTGTCTGTGTAATATGTGCAGTCCACAAAAATGCCAAAGGACAATTAACTTAGCACCAGCCCCAGAATTTCAATCACATTTAAGAGCTGTGACTCATGGTCTCTCCCGACGTGGTCAGCACCTAATTTGTAGACACCCATGACTAAGTCTCTCTCCCTCATGAAGCAAATCTTCCCCTCCACTTCCTTCATATATATTGAAGCTCTCCAACTACAGTATGATTTATTCTGTCCATTTGTCTCCATTAGTCAAGAACAGAAATGGATTCAACTAGGGATCATACTCATAAGGGAAATAAGTCAGAGCTGGAAGAGTAAACCTCAGAACCTGACAGAGTAAATAAAACCTGAAAGGTACAATAGATACTGTGAAAGAATCTATTCAAAGGAAAGGAACAACTAGGATGAGGCAAAGGACCAAAAAAAGGAAGAGAAAAAGCTATATTTATGTGTATATAAAGGAGAGCTTGGATAACTGTACTGCTGATTTCTGCTGGTCTGTAGGGAAAAAAAGCAATTAATGTTTTCTTCCTTTAATTTCTTTTCTTTTGTTCGGTGAAGGAAAGATTTTATTGTATTTATTGGTACATTTTAGATGTAATGATAACATTCATAATAGGAAATGTGTACATATACATGATATATCTTGCTGCTTTTTTTTCCATTCCCCTCCCCTCCATTAAACCCTTCTTTTCCTTTTCATTTATAAAAGCTTTGCTTCTATTTTTCCCTCCTTTTTAATTTCTTACACCTCTTTTAAAACCAATTTTGGATGCTTATATCCAGTAATCTAAACAACTAATTTGAAGACAACATTATACACTATAACAACCATTGTTGAATTCCTATGACTTTGTTTAGTGAAATTCTATATCATTTATAATGGTTTTTTTTTACTATTTTTATTCTCTTTAAATAATAAAACATAATTAAGTAAAAAAATATATAATGGAAACTGTCTTCTTGCTCATCTTACCCTGAGGAGTGGTCTGTGGTGGGTGCTCAACTTATCTTGACTGAATGAACGATTCGATTCATTTTTGTTTATGAAAGTTAAAGGAATATTTTACACTACACCCCCATTCCACTCTTGTGCCTGCACCCAGACGGTAAATTTAATGAAACACAGAAAATGAAAATGATGTGGCAGGTTGTAATAAATACCAGCTCAGGAATTCCCTGGAAGTGAGTTTCCCCAATACAATGCTGTATTGTGCTCTTTCCAAGGGTCATAATTTACCTGGCCCACTTTGACAGATTCTAATGAACCACATGTCATTTATGACAATATCCATTACCTGTGCTCACTGTCGTCTGACAGGAATCACATTCAGAGCGACACTGTATCCTAAGCCGGTGGTTTCTAAAGAAACATGCCTCTCTCACACAAAGAAACAGAAACAGGTATGTGTGATATTCTGGTGAAAAGTCAGCTCTATATAAAAAATTCAAAGATAATTGAGCACAACTGAGGAAAATTCAATAAAGCCCATTTCTGTGAAATGTCAAAGGAATAAAAATAGCGTTTTTATGGAAGGCAAGCAACTGTTTAAAAAGGTCTGAGTACTGTTTATACAGATCCTAAGAGTTGTAAAATATTTCTTGTAATCCAAATTCATTAATAAATGTGAAAGCATTTTCCCAGATATATATATACATATAATCACCTATAATTCCTTAAACAGCATATAATTTTGTGAGAAAATTAAAAACTTAAGGAATAATACTCAACCCAAGTTGTTCCTTTAAATGCCAGCTTTGCTCTCGTATATTTTTATCTGACAAAAGAAGCATCAGTTAAGTAGAGAAAATACACATTCATCTGACACCATCAAGGAAAATTTGTTATTTTCCAGGTAATGAAGGGCGTCTCTCTGGGTATCACTTTTAGTTTAGTTTAACTCTCTTGAAATGGAAAACATACATTAGAGCTTTGAAACAAGAGACCCACAAAATAATTTGACAGTTACTTGGTGTTCAGGATCATTTCTGGGAAGATGAACTACCATAAAAGTAGTGGGTTCATTTATTGTGATTCTTACATAAAAATTATGAGGGCTGGCCAGATAGCTCAGTGGATTAAAGCACCTGCTTAGGCAGATGCAGGGACCGGGTTCGAGCACCAGTGTACCATGCCAACCTCACCCAGAGGCTCACTGAAACAGCAGTAGAGACTGGGCATGGTGATGTGCTCCTATAATCCCAGTGCTTGGGAGGCTGAAAACAGGAAGATCACTATAAGTCTGATCTGTGTAATCAGACCCTGTAGACTGTATACTAAATACATTTTTAAGAAAAGAATAAAATTAGGGATATGGTATGTATTCCAATGTTTTGATTGGCATATACATCATGAAATGATGATCTCAAGTCAAGTTGATGAACATATAGACCTTCTCACATAGTTACTCATAACAGTGACAAGTGAGAAGCCCTGGGATCCACTGGCAGCCACTTTCCCAGGACACCACTCAGCATTCTAAGCTACAGTGACCATGTTGTGCATTGGCATTCCAACCTTACTCAACCTGCATAAGCATAACCTTGTACCACTATCAACCTCTCTCCAGTAGCTTTGTCTCTGCACCTATGCTTTCTGTCACTATATACTCCTTTTTTAAAAAAATAAGAATTTGGACTTTATTTTTATTTTTATTTTTTATTATGGCTGGCTCAGCCTGCTGGTGCAACATGTGGTGCCGGGAATCAAACAGCAGTCCCTGCAGTTGCCTAAGCTTGCCTAAGTAGGCATTTTAGACTGCAGAGCCATCTCGCTGGCCCTGTCACTATATATACTCTTTAGATTCCAAATATAAGTGAGATCACATGATATTTTTATTTCTGCACCTGGCTTATTTCATTTAGCATAATACCCCCAAGTCCACTCATGCTGTCCAAAATGGCAGAACTTCCTTCTTTTTAAAAGCTTAATAGCAGTTTACTGGTGTATGTTTGTAGTTTATCTGCTCATACTTTAATGATTATTTTTATGTCTGGATTGCTTTTCACAATGCTATAGTAAACATGAGGATGTATATTATCTTTCTGAAAAGATGATTTTATTTTCTTGAAAACTATACCTGGAAGTAGTATTAGACCACAAAGTAGTTCTATTGTTCTATTCAGATTTAGTGTATATTCATATTGTTATTCATAATGGCTTTTCTTAAAAATAGATATCCGAAATGTGGTGATAGTTTTTAACTCTTTTTTTTTTTTTTCTTTTTATACTTGGGCTCAAACTCAGGACTTTGCCCTTGCCAAGCAGGAACTTATACCACTGAGATATTTCCCCACCCCACTTCTTATCTTATACCAAATTTCAAAATGAACTCAAAAGACAAGACATGGTAGAACATGCTATAATCCGGCAATGGGAAGGCTGAGACAGAAGGATCACTATGAGTCTAAGCTATTTAGTGAGACCTTGTACCAAATACATAATAAGACTAAAACACTAAAGAAAAAAAAAAGAAAGACTTAAACGTAAGACCTTTAACCGCTATAAAACTCTTTAAGGAAGCATAGAGAAGGGCTCCCTGACATTGGCCTTGCCAAGAGTTTTTCAAATATGACACCATAAGCTCAGGCAACAAAACAAAAACACAAGGCGGATTACAAAAACCTCATGTATTTATAGGCCAGGCTTTTGGAAGATGATTGAACCATAGGGACACCATAGCTGACTATATAGCTGGGACCAGGCGGGAAAACAGGCTCATCGGGCATGTGACCTGGAAGGATGTTTCTCTTTCTGTCTCTTCCTCTCTTTCTGTTTCCTGGTCACCATGACATGAGCGGTCCTTCTCCACCAGACCCTTCCCCTAAGCTTTTCTTGCCTTACAGCCAGGTGACCATGGACTTAAAAATGGAGCCAAAATAAAGCTCAACTCCTTTAGGCTACTCCAGTGATGAGGAAGTGATTAATATCCATCTAAGCTTTTTACATTTTCAATCAGAAAAAAAAATGTTGTACTAAATGATTCAGTATCAGCAACTTTAATAAGTAAAACAGGTTATAATTTCCTTGTGAGGGATGATGTCAGTACTAATACACATATTCAGCTCACAATATGATTTCACCAAATGTATAAGGAAGGGAATGGATGTGTGTGGGTTTGTATTAGTGTAACCAAGCCCTGAAATACACAGGCATCTCCTAAGGTGGAAGAGTACAGACTGAGCTGCTCTGAAAACAAACAAGCAAACAATCAAAGAAACAAACAAGAAGAGGTAGTTTTCACAGGAACACAAAGTCTCTATAAAAGTAATATGGAACAAAGTATCCCCTGGGTGCTCCTTCATCACTATTGAGGAAGAATGTCATATTTTAATGACTTAAGTAATATATACTCATCATCTTAGACACAGTTCTCCTTGCTTGGACAAAACACCTAATCACCCAAGTTCAAGTAGAAAAGTCTCCCAGTTTGTAGAGGTTTCAGACCAAAGTTGGTTGGCTCGATGGCAGGGCTGGGGGACACTGTGGATGGGCTACCCTTGGCATGGGTAGCACTCACACCCATGGTGAGACTTCCCATTCTCCACACTCAGAACTATGCCAAAACCAAACAACAAGACTAATTCAGCAACCGTGCATCCTTAATCCAAGCACCATACACTTCACCCCAAGATCACACACTCTAGAGCCACCTCTGTAAAGCCCCATCTGTGGCCACATGTGGCTTTAGGGGAACATCTTGACATGAACCATAAAACTCAGATTTAAAAAACAAATCTAAATACCCACAATTCCAAAAGCCAAAGACGGTAACTGTTAACATACTGAGTTATTTTCTGAATTTGTTCTTTTTGTCTCATATGAATAAAATTAGGGATTTACTATGATAAATTGTGACCAAATCTTTAAAGATAAGGATATTTTTAATACACTAGCCTTTCCAGAATTATTGCAAAAATATAAACACAATAAAAATTTATAATACTCCATCTGAGAAATCTCATAATTTACTTAGCCATTTTCTTCTTATTATTTTTTATTTTTATTACTTTTAATAAATAACATTGAGACAGTTTCAAAACATATTATGACAGCCACAATAATTGATACAATGCATATTGCTTTCTTCATAGTAGCTGTTCAGAGTATAAGTTGTTCAGAGTATAAGATGCAGACATGATAACTTTTTTAAACATTATTAGTAAAAATATTTCTTCTAATTAAATAAAGAGAAAGTAGTTGTATACATAGGACAATATTCCATAATAGTAGTGGGCTATCAGTAGGACTGGCAATGTTGGAAGCTATTGATTTGAGTCTTTTACAGCTCAGCATACTAATCTGGCTTTACGTTTTATGCCTTGTGGTTAAACTTTTCTGCTGGGTGGTTAAGGCCAAGTTAAAGCAAAAACTATTTAACAAAACATGTAATTTCCAAATCTGACAAGGTCAGTCAAATCCCCTCAGTATTTACCTTGAAATCACGTACATTGTTTTGTAGAACTTTTGTCAGTGACATCCATCTGGATGAGTCATGGCCATTGATTGACCTGTTTGCTCTCTGTGAAAGCCTGAAAGAATGTTTTCTCTCCAGATGACTATCCTTAGGCACACTGTACATCATCAATTCATTTCCTCTGTGGCCCCATAATCTCCTTGAACAGAAAATTTGGGACACCACTGAGTTATAGGGTGTTACAGTACAGATTTTCATGTCCTGAGTCCTCACTGGCCTTGCAGGGCTAGGGCCAACATATTGGCTATCCTTGTAGCTCTTCTTTTTCTCTAATTTTTGGTCTGCAAACTTAAGTTCTCAACCCTCCAGAAGGGAAGCTTAGTGATAATATTACTCTATAACATAGGTACTTGGGCATATCATCACTGTCTTTCTAATACTTAGCCATTTTCTAAGGGTTTAATATTTAGTTAATTTTTTATTTTTGAAGTATTAAAAATAACAATGTATTTTTGCAAATTTTTTTGACTTAGATATTAGCTTGGGGAAATTCCCAGGAAAGGCAGTTGCTGAATCCAAAAGCAGAGATATTTCTAAGATTCTCACCTTATAAGCCTGAACTCTCCCATCACAGTTAGCAACAGGCTTTCAAACTTTTTCTCTTTTAAAAAATGTAATTCTAGGCAGGGAAGATGCTACTTTGTCACTGTTAAGATCTGCAGCTTAGCAACTACAAATGCAATTTAATCTTTCAATGTGATTGTTAACCAAGCACTTGATTTCCATTTAGAATAGTAAATTATTTCCTTTATCTTCTACTAGTATTAATTCTTACCTATTTGCAATGTCTTTCCTACAGTATTTTAACTAAATACACATCATTCTACTTCAATTTTTTACTTAAATGTTTTTGAGGGCCAAAGAAATAGCTCAGCAGCATAAGCACCTGCCTGACAAGTGAAAGAAAGAAAGAAAGAAATTCAATGTTTTTTGACAAGTATATCTTTTAAGACTCCTACTCATCAGTGCATTCCCCTTCCATCCATATTCAACTTCTCCTTCAGAAATTTGATAAATTCCAATGGCTAACATAATTCCAAATGGGGAAGAACTGAAGTATTTTACTCTCAGATCTGGTACAAGACAAAGATGTCCTCTATCACCATTCCTATTCAATACAGTTCCTGAATCATTAGCTACAGCCATTAGACAAGAGAGAAAAATAAAAGAAATAAGAATAGGTAAAGAAGAAGTTAAACTATCATTATTCACAGATGACATGAGACTCTACTTGGAAGACCCAAACAACTCCACCAAAAGTCTACTAGAATTACTGCACAAACTCAGTAGCACAGCAGAATACCAACAACACACAAGGGCTGGCGAGATGGTTCAGCAGTCTAAAGCACCTGCTTAGGAAAGCTTAGGCAACCACAGGGACAGCAGTTCAATTCCCTACACCACATGCAGCGCCAGCCCACCCCCAGGGCAGGTGGACCCAGCCATAAAAAATAAAGTCAACACACAAAAGTCAAGAGCATTCCTCTACACAGATAACAAACACACTGAGAAAGAAATTAGAGAAACAATACTTTTTACAATACCACCACAAAAAAATTAAATGCTTAGGAATTTATCTAACTAAAGAAGTAAAAGATCTATTAAATGAAAATTACAGTACTCTAAAAAAAGAGATCCTAGAGGATTTCAGAAAATGGAAAAATATCCCCTGCTCCTGGATAGGAAGAATCAACATTGTGAAGATGGCCATACTCCCAAAATTATTGTACAGATTTAATGTGATCCCTACCACAATGCCACCAACATTCCTCACAGACTTGGAGAAATCATTCCTAAAATTTATTTGGAACCAGAAAAGACCTAGAATATCAAAGATAATCCTGCACAACAAAGATAAGGCACGAAGCATTATAATTCCTGACCTAAAGTTATATTACAAAGCTACAGTGATAAAAATCAGCATAGTTTTGGTGAAAAAAAAAATGGACCTGAGGATCAGTAGAATAGATTAGAAGATGCAGAAGCAACTACAAACACATTCAGCCACCTTATCTTTGGCAAGGGGTCTTATTGGAAGAAAGACAACCTTTTTTAACAAATGGCGCTAGAAAAGCTGGCTCTCCACATGCCGAAAACTAAAACTTGACCCAGGTCTTTCACCATGCACTAAACTAAAGTCAAAATGGATTAAAGATCTGAATATTAAATCAGAAACACTAAATCTCCTGGAAGAGAAAGTAGGAGCAAATCTCAAAGACATCAGGTTAGGCAAAGAGTTCATGGACAAAAATCAAAATGCACATTTAATACTTGAAAGAATCAACAACTCAGACCTCCTCTGGCTGAGAAGTTTTTGCACGTCAAAAGAAATTGCCAACAGAGTGAAAAAATAACCTACAAATTAAAAAAAAAAATTGTAACTAATAAGTATTCACACAAAGGTCTTCTATCTAGAATTTATAACGAACTAAAATACATTAAGGTCTCCAAAGTCAAAGGTCTAGAAATGGGCATCTGAGATCAACACACACTTTTCACTCAAAGAAATTCAAGAAGACTATAAATACATGAAGAAATGCTCCACCTCGCTAGCCATCGTGAAATGCAAAGCAGAACAACAATTAGATACCATCTCACCCGAGAAATCAACCAACAACAAACGTTGGAGAGGCTATGGGGAAAAGGGAACCCTTTTCCACTGCTGGTGGCAAGGCAGAATGTGCAAGTATTATGTAAATCAGTGTGGAGATTCCTTAAAAAACTACGACTCAAGTCCCATTTAATCCAGCTATCTCCCTACTGGAAAATTTCCCAGAAGAACTGAAAACATTGTATCACAGTGAAGTCTGTGCTCCTATGTTTATAGCAGCACAATTTATGATAGCCAAATCTTGGAAACAATCAAAATGCCTGTCACCTGAAGAATGGTTGAATAAGATGTGGTGTTTTTATAACAATGGAATATTACTCAGCTATTAAGAATGATGAACTTGAAACCTTTATATATAAGTGGATATATCTTGAACATATATTCATACATGAAATAAACAGACCTACATGTGTAAATATCATATAGTCTCCCTAGTTTAAGAACTTAAAAGAAGAAATAAAAATGGAAAGGCATAATACAGTTAAATGGAAATTAAGAACTTAAAAATGAAACAATGAAGAGATAGCAAACAAAGAAATTAGGAAACATGGCAGAGGCAAAATCATGCACTTATATATTCACATGATGAATTAGACAATGGTCCTAAGTATCTCCTACAGGTTTTTGACACTGAGGATAGTAATGTGTCATACTAAAACCATGCTTCAAATGCCTGTCATTCTGGTCCTTTAGATGTGTGCTGCTTTTAATGTCATATCAATCATTGCTATGCTCTCCCTCAATTTAATGTTTGTTTTAAAAGTGGAGTTTAATAAAAGAGAATAGAGACAATGAAAAATGCCATAGGAAGCCAGGTGTGGTGGCGCATGCCTGTAATCCCAGCACTCAGGAGGCTGAGGCAGGGGGATCGGTGTTCGAGACCAGCCTGGGCTACGAAAGTGAGCTCAAGGCCAGCCTGAACTGCATAGCGAGAACCTGTCTCAAAAAGACAAAAAAAAAAAAAAAAAAAAAAAGCCATAGGATTAACCTGTGACAATTTTGTATATGGTTAGATTTCTAAATGTCTATGTAAAACTGTGTAACTTTTTTTTGGTTCTGTATTTGTGACATTCTATAGGGATTCATTAGATTGATGACTGATGGAAAATACCGGTTCTATGTTAAATCTAAGGTGTTTGATATTCAGGAAGACAGTGATGTTCAGCTCAAGCACTTATGTTATAGATTAATAGTATCACTAAGCTTTTCTTCTGGAGGGTTAACAATTGAAGCAGGCAAACAAAAAATTAGAGCAAAAGAAGGATTACAAGGATAGCCAATATTTTGGAAGCCTATCCCTTCAAGGCCAGTGAGGACTCAAGATACAAGAAAGCCTGTACTGTAATATCCTATAACTCAGTGGTGTCCCAAAGTTTCTATTCAAGGAGATTATGGGGCCACATGGGGAAAAGCATAAATGATGTACAGTGTACCTAAGGAAAGTCACCAAGAGAGAAAACATTCTCTCAGGCTTTCACAGAAAGTAAACAGGTCAAGCAATGGCCATGACTCATCCAGATAGATGACACTGACAAAAGTTCTACAAAACAATGTACATCTTTTCAAGGTAAATCCTGAGGGGGTTTGACTGACCTTGTCAGATATGAAAATTACATGTTTTGTTATATAATAGGTCTTGCTTTAACGTGGCCTTAACCACCCAGCAGAAAAGTTTAACCACAAGGCATAAAACATAACACCACATTAGTATGCTGAGCTGTAAAAGGCTGAAGTCAATAGCTTCTGACATTGCCAGTTCTGCTGATAGCCCACTACTCTTATGGAATATTGGACTATGCATACAACTACTTTCTGTTAGTTTAATGAGAAGAAATACTTGCACCAATAGTCTTTAGAAAATTTATGTCTGCATCTTGTACACTGAATGACTGCTATGAAGACAATAATATGCATTGTATTGATTATTGTGGCTGTCTTACTGACATGTTCTGAAACTGTCTTATTGCTATTTCTTTCTTGTTGAAATTAATACAATTTTTAAAATGAAGGAATAAAACCCCATAAAACAAAAGAGAGAGAGAGAGAGAGAGAGAGAGAGAGAGAGAGAGAGAGAGAGAGGGAGAAATTTGAGAATTTATTTACTGTTGTGTTGGGGAGATAGCTCGGTGGTTTAAGCACCTGCCTGGAAAGTGCAAGGACATGGGTTCAATCCCCAGTACTGCATGCCATGCAGGCCCCACAACCAGACATGGTGGCACAACCTATAACCCCATCAGTAGGGAGACTGAGACAGGAGGATCACTACCAGTCCAAACTGCATAGTGAGACCTTGTATCGAAAAAATAAACAAAATAAAAATATTGTCAAAAAGAAATATTTACTATTATATTCTTATATTTTTATTTAATTTTTCTTTTTTAATTTTATTAATTTTAATAAGAAAGAAATAACAATGAGACAGTTTCAAAACATGCCAGTAGGACAACCACAATAATTGATATAATGTATATTGTCTTCATAGTTGTTCAGAGTACAAGATGCAGACATGATAACTTTTCTAATCACTATTAGTACAAATATTTCTTCTTACTGAACTAAGAGAAAGTAGTTGTATGTGTAGTCTAATTTTCCATAATGGTAGCAGGTTATCAGCAAAACTGGCAATGTCAGAAGCTGTTGACTTAAGCCTTTTACAGTTCAGCATATTAATACTTTCTATACCTTGTGGTTAAACTTTTCTGCTGGATGGTTAAGACCAAGATAAAACAAAACTTATATAACAAAAAATGTAATATTTGTAAATGACTTAATTTTTCTTTAACTTTTAATCTATCATAAATTTACTCTGCTGTGTGGGAAAGATTTAAATTAACTTTCTCTAAATAATTTCAATATCACTTATTAAAGATATTAAATGTTTACATTTATAGTAATCCAGATTAACTTTACCTCTCAGTATAAATTATACTTATAACATAAATTCTGAGATATTCTCATTTTTATCTTTTTCTAAGCAGTGTGAATTATACCTTTCCTTTCTTTTATAAATTACTACTTTTGAGTATTTTTACATTGTCTAAGAGTTTACAGTTTTGTGTTTAAAACATCTTTTCTTAGTGTTTATTTGGCTTAGTCTCAGGATGTGGTTTATATTAATTTCTACATATTTTATTATTTTCTTTCTGAATTCTAAGCTTGAAACCAGAAGACAGTACATTTTATGATTGTCATATATATTTAGTGATGGTTTTAGATTCACTTCACAAAGACCTTTAATAAATCAAAGATATCTTACAGCACTTATTTAATTTCCTCTTTCTGATCTCTCTTTTGGGAGTACCCAGAATGCTTGTCTGAGATCTGTCCAACACAACTGCAATCTCCTTCACATCTATTCTTTTTCTCTTGGAATTGAAGAATTCAGCTCTCTTCCCAATTCAGAATGCTTGACACCTTCTGCATCTTGATTTCGTGTGGCAACTATGTCTCTCTCATCTGTTTAATGCCAGCTCATCTGAGCTTCTGCAGCCTTAAGAATCTTAAACTGGGCCAGCGAGATGGCTCAGTGGTCTAAAGCACCTGTGGAGGAAACTTAAGGCCAGTGCAATGAAGGCTCCTCGATCCCTGGCACCACATGCTGCACACACCCACCCCAGGGTGGGCTGAGCCAGCCATAACACAAACAAATAAATGAGGTTTAAGAGAAGTAAATTTAAAAATCTTTAAAAAAAAAAAAAAGAAGAATCTTAAATTATCTTCATAAAGGTGAAATCTTTTTTTTTTTTTTTTTTTTTTTTTTTTTTTTTTTTTTTTTTTTTTTTTTTTTTTTTTTTTTTTTTTTTTTTTTTTTGTGGCCAGCTCAGCCTGCCCTGAGGGCAAAACTTGTGCAGCCTGTGGTGCCAGGGATCGAATGGGGTCCCTGCAGCTGCCTAAGCTTTCCTAAGCAGCCGCGTTAGACTGCTGAGCCATCCTGCCAGCCCTGGTGATACCCTCTCAAAAACATAAATCATCTGGTGTTTTACATATCTTGGACTGCTTGTTGTAAATGTGTTTTGGAGAGATAGAACATCTAGGAGCTGTGGGAGAATGGAGGTCCCCTTCTCTTCAAATGCAGTGCCTTTTTATAAGTTCCCTGGTACCTCACTGTGCAGATAAGGATAATCTGTCAAGTTGGATTATAACTGAGTAGAAGTGAAACAGAGGTCTCTCTCAGAGACCCTTGGGATAAACACCACACATACACACCCTCTCCGTAAAGGGCTGCTGAGCCTCTCTCCTCAGAGTCCTTCCTGTGAGCAGCTGGCCAGTGTAACTGAGAAGCCCAACACCACAAAAGGCTTGTGCCAGGGGCTTCGTGAGGCTGCAGATGAGATCTCCTGCTTACAACAAGTTGTCCTAAGAAAGAGAGCTGTGGAAAGGAGCCACGAGATCACATCTGGCAGGCAAAGTGGAACTTGAAGGCAGCTTCCTGTGGTTCTGCCAGCCTGTCCCAAGCCAGGTAAAGGCAGACTTGCAAACTTTAAAAGTATGTTTGCTGTTTCTAGCTAAAGTATGACCAAAATAATAATAATAATAATAATAATAATAATAATAACAAGTAGGTAAAAAAGCAGTAAACTGCACAGAGCGAAGACTTCTTATATTTACCATCAGAGAAAAAAAATAAATTATTTTGTGCATTTATCTGTTAGGTTTCTTTCTTTCCCCCTTGGGGAACCCCAGGCCTTCATACAGAGCTATTCCCAGCTCTTTTTATTTATTATGCTTTATTTTGAGACTGAATCTCAATAAGCCACTAAAATGCCCAAGCTCAGCTCCAGCTTATGATCCCCCTGCCTCAGCCTCCCAGAGAGCTGGAATCACAGGTATGCATCACAATACCCAGCTAAGGTTTCCTTTATTACAATATTTTATAGCAAAATTTGAAAAGCTTAATAAAGTGTTCTACCTTAAATACTGTAAGTGGGCTAGTTTAAGACTTACACTTAAGAAAAAGGCTTTAAAACACTTCAGTTCAAAAGGTTTGCACCAAATTTGTGGCATTATGAATCTACATCTTAAAATGAGTTGAGTGAAGGACACATTTTATAAGAATTCTACCCTGTAAAGAGGCAGGAAATAAAGCTGCTTCAAGTTAGAACACAAAACAGACTCCACTTGTAAAATATGCTGGTGGTAATGTTCTCTTTGCCAACTATAGGGCATACTTTCTGTCATAAAAATGTTTTGGTGTTCAGCATGGCAATTAAGATTGTGACACTTACTGGCTCATTCCACTAACGTCTGCATGTCCTGAGGTGGAAAGATCCTTCCTCACCAACTACTACATCAATGTTTCTCAAACACGCTCTGCTGTTAAAATGTGTGCAGAGTCATGGGACACTTGTACAGTGTCCCTGCCCTTCCATCTTACACCTGTATCTCCCCTCTTCCATACTGAGAATCTAGGCTGGAAAGAAGAACAGAAATCCGCAACTCCGGTGCTTGCACTGATGCTGAACGTTTGCTTTACCCCACACGACCCACACAGCGATCTCAGAGCAATGGTGCCAATCCTCCCACCAGCAGCAGGGTTACAGTAAAAGTTTTATGTTTTATCTGTAGTTGCTTTCTCCCAGCACACTGTGCAGTTCAACCCTCATCTTCTGACGTGTGGGTGGGATGAATGTTAGTTCCTTCCGCCTCCAGCTGCCCTCAGAATGGGTGTCAGGCACGAAGGGTCATGCCTCAAGGGTTCATGGGAATCACGTGCTCAGACGAGGTTTGTAAATTCCACACAGTTTCATTTAATAATATATCTGAATACATCATAGCTTTATTTAATACATATATGTCTCAGTGTACCATGAGCCAAATAAAGGGCAAGATTTCAAATAAGAAGATTTGCCTTTTCTTGATTAAAAAAGAAAATTCACTCAGATCTTCCAAGCTCTGGAGAATTAAAGACCGTTACCCTTCACTCCCAGAGGAAAGGGGCTGAAAGCAGTATTGAGCCCAACTGCTAGGAGCACTGCCCCTGTCGGTGTCCCTCGTTGGGGAAGAATCTGAAACTCAGAAGCAAGCATTGTCCAAAAACAAAGAATAATCTGATTCTTTGCTCAGACCTCTGGACCTGCAGTATTTAGAACAATTATTTCCTCACATTTCTAGGTAGGCAGTAGAAAATAGAAATGCATGGGCAAGTAATAACACTAAAGCAGACACCAGCCAATAAGGGTAGGCTCTTCATTAAGACAAAGGATAATTAACTCTATTAAGGACCTTATTCCTTAGCGGGAACTCAAAAGTAAAATCTTGACTAGAATTTCTTCTCATGTTGTCTTTCCTGAGAATAGATCTAACTATTTGGGGTACACGAGATTCATAGAAAAGTCATGTAGGCCAGCTCCAGAATTGCTCTGACTCTAGTTGTAGAAACAAGACAGCCTTGTACATAAATCCAGGCCTAGAGGGTGCTTTTCAGGTGCTGCTTTTCTCCAGCACCTTCCTTACATCTCCATGGGGAGAGAAAGCTGCTTAGCCAGCACCGGGGCACCGCAGGAGATGCAGCCAGGGAAGACTTTGATGCGGGGGCCTCCTATGGGCAGACAGTAAGGGGGAGGGCATGACATTCAGTGTGACCACAGCATAGCACCAAGAGAAACAGAGGAAAGGGAAGGTACATCACCCTCCCTATGCCACCCTACCACGGCACCCTCCCTCCCACCACCCAAATATGATTGTGCTTACTTAAAACCAGTGCAGGCTGTATAGGGGTAACTTCCCTAAGCTGGCTTTCAGTTGGAATAGTGATCCTGGCCAAGGCTGTCCTCATAAAACAGGTGGGTGGCATGCTGAGTTAACACTGATCCGCACCGATGGCCATCGCTGACCTCAGAGAAGAGGGCCATGAATCTCTGCTGAGGCCTGAGTGACTACAGAAAATTCCTTCCCAGAATTGACTACAAAACAGGCTAGCCACAACCTGATTATAGGGTTGGGGATACAGTTAAGCAGCATAAGCACCTGCCTGGAAAAGCAAAAATACCTGAATGGACTATTCCATCCCTTTGGCAAGAATGTTTTGTTCCCTCTTTTCTAAGCCTTGCCTACCCCACCACTCATCCTAGCACATCTAGCCATAATACCCTCACTATTTTTCTCAATGTGAATGTGATCAATAAATATCAAAGTTCTGGCTGTCTCGTGGCCTTTTGTTCCCTATACACAACAGGCCACCCCAGATGCCCACAGCATCACCATTTCATTTCTTGCCCTTTATCTTCACTGTGTGCTATATCACCTCACAGAAGATTGGGGGCCACTTCAAGGGGTCCCTCATAGGAAGGGACCTCAGGGACAATCTGTGTGGAGACTAGTGTTGGTTTGAGAGGTGAGCTACTTCAGAGGAGGACACCAGGTCCCACCCAAGATTTTGGACTAAAGGTATAATGTTGAACAAATGTACATCCACTATGTATTTACGCTGTGTCAGGCTGTGGAGTGTGAGGTGGGGCAATGGTGGGAAGACATGGTCCCTAACCCCAGGGGCACAGGTCCTGGGGACAGAGACAGAAGAAGGAATATCTGTGCTAAGAGTAGAGGGGAGGGCAACAGCGTGAGGATCTCAAAGGGGAAGATGGAAGACTTGGCAGGAAAATACTCAGCAATACCCATCACCAGGAAAGGAGCTGTATATCATGCATGTTAATTTCCACACAGCTCAATGGATCCACATGAGTGACCCCACATGACTAACTTTCAGAACTAGTGGCCTATCCAAAATAATCATGCATTTGAGCACATGCAGCATGATGAACATAACTGAGACAGTTTCAGGGAAGGGGCACCATTAAGGCCCCTCCTTCAGTGTCCTGGACCACCAGTGCTGAAATCAATCCGAACCCCAAATCTTGGGCTGTATCTTCCTAAACAGGTCATGGCACAGCAAGCCCCCAGGATTTGCTGCTTAGATAAATAAGTCACCTGTACTAGCACTCAAACTGCAAACAGACCTAAGAGCATGCTTTCAACCCTCCCATCTTCCCCTATGCTCCATCACCTACCCAGGCTAGGGAGTAGAAAATGCTACGGGGAAAGCTGTGGAGGTCTGGAAGGCAGAAAGGGTGGAAGGAAGGACAGGCAGGAGGAAGAATGAAGATGTGGATGGTATCAGGGAAGATTTCCCTGAGGAAGTAATGCCTGAGCTGAACTGAGCAAAGATAGCTGGGAATAATAGGAAGGAGGAAGAAGGTATAAAATTCAGAGGGGGCAGGGAGGAATCCCAAGCACTTTGTTGAAAGGCTAAGGTTGAAGCAAGGAAAGAAATGGAGTAACTCAAAAATACCCGACCTGAAAATTTGTTGGCTGGCAATGCAGACAGAATGTCCAAGTCGTGCGTCCCACAGCCCGGCACCTGGCTCTTTTGTCCCTGAGATTCCTTACAGAACACAGTAGCATCAGCACCTGCACCCTTTGGACCATGCATCTCACTGGAGAACTCCCACCCAAGTATGGGCAGTACAGTGTATGCTTGGAGGCAGGAAAGAGACTGGGACTATTTCTGTCCTGAGAAACTGGGACAGCTGGCCACCCCACCATGGTTTATAGAAGACTCAGATTGAAAGTACTACAAAAGATAATGCTGCATAGAGAATAACATAACAGACACTTTCTGGATATTTCTCTCCCTGCCAGTGGGTATCCTTATAACAGAGCCATCTTCCCCACCATCAGGAAGAGCCCTCAAGATGTGGAAAGTCTGACCCAAGAAAACATAATCTGGAGCATGAAAAGCCCAAGCATGAGCAGACAAAAGCATCTGTGGAATGACCTGAGCCCCATAGAGCCTTGGCCCACCAGGAACCTCTTTGCAGCTACGCCTGCACTTCTGAGATGCAGGCCAGCATTGGCCAAGTACGAGGAAACATTTCCAAACTCCACATAGGCCAATCAAAACACAATGTCTCAAATCCCTTGTGACAGGGAATAAATTCCATTATTGCTTCTATGTCTAGCCCTTCCAAGTTCAGCCTGGAGAGAGGTAAGGAAGTCTTTTTCCTTGCCTGACATGGCTTTCTCTTGCCTTGACAGCAAGGCATCTTACCTCTTATTTAACTCTGTGGACCTTTGTTTCATGCCTGGGCAAGAGAAAGCCATAGGTGCCTCTATCCAGCCCTGCACCTGCTGTTACCTTCTGTCCTCACAGTCAGCCTGAAAGTCCAGTTTCCATCCAAAGCCATGCATTTTCCCAAGATAGCTGACACTAATAATCACCAGGCTGAGAACAGACCACAACAGAATATGAGGCTGACATTCATTTACGAGAAATATGCATTTAGCAATGGAGAAATTATTTAATAGAAGGGGGAATGAGAGCCATCAAAACAAAGAACTGGAGACCAACAAACTACTGAGGGTGCCTCCACTATAATGAGGCTACATTTCATTGGTGGGTTCTCCAGTATAGCCTAGAAGGTCATCTGCATGTAGGACAGAGAAAGCCACTAAGTTGTTCAGATCCAGTCACAGGGTTCCACTAGGCTGGTTCCCTGGAAAACTTGGCCTGTGAGTGGGTGATAATGCTGATAGAAGACCCCATGCAAGCAGGAGACCTAGAGCTGCAGCAAAGTAGCTGAACCCCCAGAGAGGCTAAGGGGAAAGAGAACTGGGGTCTCTTGAGGTCAAAAGCATGTATGTAGCAGGAGTGAGCATGGGGCAGTAGACTGGCACAAGGGGGTGGGCTGACGTGTGGGTTGCCTACAGCCCCTGAGTATCCTCAGCACCACAGCTGGACTTTGGAGGAAAGGGCAAACACGATAACTGAGTCCAAAAGCCTGAAAGCTCAGCTCAGTGATCTAGATGGACGACTCGCCCTTCCCAGAGTTAGGACCATTAAGAGAGGAGGAGAAGACCAGCCAGGAGGAGGCATCTGAGACTCAGGGGAGGTCACCAGTTGCATGATACTGGGCTATGAGACACACACAGCCTCCAGCGGTGATGAATCTGGTCAAATTCAGCTTTCAACTGATGCAGCTTATGGCAGTGGGGACATGGTTTTGTGGAGCATGAGAGGACAATGCACAATGGTACTGGGAGCCAGTATTATAGGACACAACCGGAGGAAGCAGGGTGAGGCACACAGGGATGGCTGAAAAGAGCAGATGTGGAGAGGAGGGAAGCCCACTTGCTGGCTGTCCTCTGAGAGTGGCTCAAAATGACATCGTCCCAGAGTGCCTGAAGGCAGTGGGAATCTCTGAGTGGGCCTGGCCTGATCACAGAGGAGGTTCTCTTTTAATGTCATCTTCCAAAGATCATATGGGTCACTGTGAGATGACATGAGGACAAGCAATCAGGGCCCCTTGTGCGCAAGACCTGTCTCCCAGAATTTTTTTTTTTTTTTTGACTTTATGTTATGGCCAGCTCAGCCTACCCTGGAGGTGGGGATGGCACAGCATGTATTGCTAGGGATTGAGCCCTGGGCCCTTCAATTGCCTAAGCTTGCCTAAGCAGGCACTTTAGACCACTGAGCTATCACCAGCCCTCTCCCAGAATTCTTGGCTGCAATGTGGGACTTTTAGTGGAGACTGGATTTTTAAAAATCATTTTTATTAAACAGATCAAATGATGAATATTAGGTGGTGAAATGCCTACCAAAAAAGCACCCATAGCCCAAAACTGAGACTAGGAAGACAGCATTCAAAGAGGACATTGCATAGTCGAGAAGCTGAATCTTAAACCTCTACAAAAGACCAACTCTTTTAATCTTGAGAAATATTCAGTTTGTGAAAAGTTCAATGACAATGAGATTCAGAACTTACATGGCCCAAAGCCAGGCAGAACAGCACATGCTGTCGGGTGCTCAGTCTCCATGCGCATACACACCACTCCGGTTCACGGGCCCTTCCCCTCCAAGAGCTTGCTTCCTAGCAGGTCACTAAATCTTGGGAGCACTTAAGTCACATAACCACATTCAACCAAATTACTCCCTAACAAAGGAATGAGCTATACAAACCCAAATAGCTTGCTGCTTAAAATCATGGCACATGAAGGCCAGCAACAGCACAGCAAGTCCCCCACCGGGGCTCACACGTATGTGGTTCTCTCTGATCAGTGAAGAAAACAACAGAACTCTGTGGCCAAAGGGCTATGTCTATCTTCAACAGGAATTCCAGAAGTTGGTATATACTTTCCAAGCTAAAAACTATTACATAAATAAGTTGAAAGCCTCAAGTGATATTTCTAAGGCCTGCCAACAGTTTAACCACAAGGAAGCTCCTGGCCAGGATATTCATGAAAAGTTCATAAGAAGTTCCTTTGAGAAGGATGTACTCACAGGGAGCAGATTTCTCCTCCTTAGAAAGAATGCATAAATCAATAGTTAAATAGGGAAAAGGAAAATTAGGTCTGGCATAATAGCACAAGAAAAAAGACATTGAAAAGAAGTTCAGGAAGAGGGCTACACAAAGACTTCATTATTAATATATTATTATTCTTAGTTATAAAAATTCATTCAAACATTTCTCTCATACTTTTCCTGCCCGCAGATTAGATGTAAAACTGTCTTAATTGAGCTTAAGGGCAAAGAACAGGCACTTGGCTTTGCTACTGCCTGGCTGTTTGATCTTGGACAAGATTCCATTCCCTCTTCGGTGCTCCAGTTCTTCACCTGGATAGCCAGTACTCCACGGTCCTTTCACCTCTAATATACCATAACTCCAAATGCCTGTCATGGATGCACATCCAGCCCTCCACCTTCCTAGCAACAGAAATATGAAAAAAACGTTTACTGGCATGGCACTTTTGAAACAAGACATTCTATAAATGGGCAGTCAGCAACATGCAAAAGAAAAATCTGTGAAGTTGTCCTGCCTTAGGATTTTAGAAGCACCGCTTTGTAGCAAAGCAGAATTGGGTGAGTCAAAGTCTGGATGTGATTTCAAGAAAATAATTCAAATTCATAAACATTTTTCTATGAATTTAGGATCGGGTCTATAGGATGTGCAGGGTGCACAGGGTGTACAGGGTCTCACTATGTAGATCGAACTCACAGTGATTCTCCGATTTTCAGCCTCCCAAGAGCCAGGATTACAGGTGCATGACACCAGGCCCAGTCTCAATCGCCATCTCAGCACACCTTGGGAGTGGGGCTGGCATGGGGATCGAACCCCAGCCGCTGTGCTCTGTCAAATCAGGCTCTTTAGTCTGCTGAGCTATCTGGCTGGCCTAAATTTATTAGCATTAAAATACCTCCTTCAGGGAGGGGAACGACTGAAAGAGATATCACAAGTGAAATTTTAAAGTTAAAAATGAATAATAGAAGCTGGCTGTGGCAGCACTCATGTGTAATTGTAGCACTCTGGAAAGCTGAAGTAGAAGGATTACAAGTTTGAGTCTGGTGTGGGTGACTTATCAACTCAGCAAGACCCATTAAAAAGTAAATAACTAAGTAAGTAAGTAAATAAATAAATAAATAAATAGGGCTATAGTTGAGTGAGAAGGTCCTACAATTCAACCCCCAGGAGGGTGCTGGGGACATATGACAGTATGGCAGTCATTTAAAGCAAGAGTAAGTCACAATATGAGAAAAAGCATTTTAAATCTAGAAAAATCTCAAACCCACTCAAACAGGGACAGGAAGAGACAAAACCCTAAGTTAGCCAGGAATGCTTTGCTGGAACCCTTGGAAGAGAGAAGAGTTTACAGAGGAGCAGGGATGATGGGCTCTAGATAGATGTATCTGTCCAGCCCTTCCAACATGGAATCAAGAACAAATGGTTCTGTGCTTACTCAAGTGAGCTTTGCCCTGAGCTAATTCTTGGAAAACCAGAACTCACCAGTAAACACCCAGCTTCGCCATGTGGGCATGGGACTTAGGGTATTCTTCCTGCCTCCTGGTACCTCATAGTCTGCACATGGCAAGGTCAGCACCCACAAAGATACACACACACCAACACAACTCAGCGACCACAGAACAAGGCGCACCTCTAGGCTTGCATTGCTCCTCCACCATACCCTGGGGCTGCCAGTGAAGAGGAAGCGCACTCCGTCAGACCTATTAAGCCTACACGGCATTCTGCCCACATTTCCCTACAGCTAACAAATGCTAAGAAAGAGAGAAGGAAGGAAAGGAAGAAGGGGCAAGGAGGGAGGGAAGAAGGATAAAAAGGAATGAAGGGAGAGAGGAGGGAGGGAAGGAAGGGGCAAGGAAAAAAGGAAGGAATGAAGGGAGCAACAGGGAGGGAAGGAAAGAAAAACAAAGGAAGGAATACATTTGTGCAAAAAGTTTCCTAACTTTAAAACTAAATAAAGCTTTGCTGAGGAGCACTAACCCTGCAGCCAGATGTACAAATGAGGGTCCAGAGGGAGCCCCACACTTAAGTCCTCAGGGAGCCCATGTAAGTCAAAGATGGACAAAGCAGCATCACCTTCTTTTCCAGAAAGAGATCTAGACACACAGGGACAGTGCCACTCTTCATACAGTGTCTTAGTCAGGGGAGGGACAGAATACAGAACTGAAAGGCCGCTCCGTAGGACCAGCCAATATTCAGCTATTTGCCTATGAGCAAGTCTTCAGGGAGCCAAGAGTCCAAAACCACTATGAGGAATGACAAAAGAATCCTCCCTAGAGCCTGGCTGGCTAATAACTCAGCCACAGCCTTCTCAGCCAGTTGTCCCAAAGTAATGCTTTCTCACTACCCAAGAGCTGGGAAGCTTTCATCTGCCCACAAGCTCCCCAATGGAAAGCCAATACTGTTGTAATTGCAGCTAACATGTTTTGCCTACATTGAAAAAGCTGTGATTCTACTGAAAGCTGAGGAGGAATGATGTGCCTATCAGATGCTATTAGCATAACTAATTCTACATTCGTGAAGGAGCTGAGAATGAGCCAATAAAGCAAATCCATGAACATTAAATCACTCTTTGCAGTCTAATAAGAGCCCCAAAGCTCTATAGACCATAGAGTCGAATCAAGATCTTTTTTTCTAAAAAAATATTTAATTTTCTAGGCAATTCTTTTGAGAGAAGCAGCCAGGTTTATCCTAGAGTTGGGGAGCCAAGGTATGGGATTGTAATGGTCTTGGTGTTTCAAATAACCATCCCGGATGACCTTGAGTAAGTCATTTGCACAAAGCCTCTGTCCTCTTGACTTGTAAAATGCAGGGCTTGGGCCAAAATCTGCACCAGTTGTAACATTCTGTAATTCTCTAAGTAATAGTTCACTGTACCGCTGGCAGGAGGGCCTGGACCATCAGCATGATCCAATTAACACTCTGCAACGTGGAATATTCTATTTGCAGTTTCAAGAAAGGACAATGTTGGGATGGAAGGAGCACTGATCGCAAAACCCCGTCCCTTGTTTTTCAAAACAGCTAAAGGATCCGAGACCTAAAGATGACAAACAATTGCTAAATTACAAGTTAATTAGTGACAGGAGGAGCACCGAGCTGCCTGACTGGTCCTGTTTGCACTAAGCCACACTGCTCCGCAGCTGGCTCCACCAGAAGCTGCTTCAGCTCCCTGCATGGTCCACAGTGTGGCTTTTATGTGTCTCATTAAACACAACCTACATCTCAGCTGGGCTTTACCAGCCTCTGGGTTATTAGTTTTCCAGGCACCTAATCCAGGAGCCATTTGAAGAGTGACCTGAAGGTCTTCATGAAAATATGCCCAGGATAAAATACTTTTAAAAGTCCTACGAGGGTCGTCCAAGAAAGCTGACATCTCTCCACCTCCCACCTGCTTCAAATTTTATCAAATGAGTATTTAATGGGGAGGAAGGCCCTAGTGAACCCACAGCTACACACAAACAGTGTTAGAAACCAGTTCTCAGCCTCACTGCATGCACAGGTTGTCAAGTCTGGCTTCAGGCGGCTGCAGTGGCCGACAGCAACTCAGATACATGCGCAGACGCAGAGTACCGGTGGGCATCCTGGCCACAGAAGAGCGCTTCGCTGTCCTGGAAGTGGATGCTGACTCTGCACCGACTTATGCCTGGGGTAAAACAAAGGGTGGCCTGGAAAACAGCCCCCTTCGCCACTTCACCAGGATGGAACTTCTGCTGGCTGCCCTGCCAGCTTCACGGGGACAGCCTGGGAATTTCCGGGAAGGAGCAGCTCTGCCTCCCCCAGCCTGCCGCAGTGTGTTCCAGTATTAGACAATTTGTTCCGAAGAGTGCGACTGGCTGCTAGACTTTACATTCTATACTATGCTGGGTGCAGGGACTTGATTGAGTCTCTCAGACATAATGATGTGTGAGAGAAGCCAGACACCAATGGCTATGTGCTGGATGATCCCATTTACATAAAATTAAAAATAAAAACAGACAAAACCAACCTATAATAGTGACAGGAGACAGAATGGTGGCTCCTCCAGGGTGCTGGAAAGGCTTGATTTCTTGACCTGAGAAGTGGTTACAGAGGTGTAGAAGTAAAAGTCATCAAGGTCCATGTGTTAGTTATGTATGCATTTCACTGCAAATGCGTTGGACCTCAATAAAAAGTAGTTTAAATTGCTGCATAGGGTCCCCTGATGTACACGGAAAATACACTCCTTTCCTTCAGCATAAACATATCTGAGATTCTCAGAATGGAATGCTTGCAAATAATATTATTAGTGACAACAACAGCTAGATCGACCGTTTATACAGTGCTGTGCAAGGAGCCCTGTGCGAATTACCTCTTTTATATCTTGAAAACACCGCCACAAGGCCTGGTGGCCATCCACATCTCCACATCACACCCGACGGGGCAGAGACACAGGGGAGGAAAGTAACTCTTCCAAAGTCAAACAGGAAAAAAAAAAAGAAAAGAAAAGAAAAAAAAAAGAAAAGATGGTGGAACTCAGATCCAAATGCAAAGTGGTCAACTCCAGAGGTCTGGCTTTTAATTGATAAATTTGATTGGTTCTATCTTTGCTTGTGTGACTGAGAAGCTCCCTAACATTACAGGGCTACCTGCATGCTAAGCACAGCGGGGAGAGTTGAGGCTTTGGTGCTGGAAACAGTCTCTGATAGATTAGATCCTGAGGTTCCTTCAGGAGACACACTACACCTAGCACAAGAGCCTGTGTTCTCCACCGTGAACAGAGAGGGTGGGTGCTTTTACTAGCGTCATGTCCTCAGTCTATGTTCCTTTCCACTAAAGAAAACTCACAGTTCAAAGACCCAGAGCAGTTTTGTGTGCCCATCACTGGGGCCTTCTGAATTAAGGAGTCTTCCTACAGCACACCACACATTTCTAAGATCTGTGTTAGAAAAATTGAGGTGTTTTTCTCTTTTACTAGCTTTTTATATTATTATTACAGTAAACATAATGTATAATAGTAAATATAAAGTCACATATAATGTATAACAGTAAATATAATGTAAACCTAGAGGAGGCATTAGCCACTGTAATTGTAAAATAAATAACTCAGTGTTTTCCAGACTCTCTTTACCTTTTTTTGCCTTCTCAACTCATTTTTCTTAAGGTCTTCTATGAAAACCTGTTGGATCATTGATTTCTGCATTAAAAGATGTCATGAATTGTAAGCAGACTAAGAACTCCATTGCAGAGAAAGACAGACAGCGTCTTAATATTTTAGACTTTATTAGCCAGTGGGCACAAATGACTGGACCCCATTATGCAAATACAAAATTGATGTCCACCCCACAGCTACCCAGGTAACTATGCAGTCATTTCTAAAGTCATTTGGAAAAATGACTGCATATTGGAATTATCTCACCCATGCCTACAGGGAAGTCTGCTAGGTCACAGCTCTGCCCCTCACCCAACCCTAGCTGCAGAGATAAATATACCAAGGAGGTGTTAAGCTTTCTACTAGATGTCACCACACACGCAAACTGGAGCTTTTGGAAGGTACTTGGACCAGGGGGCTCACTGTAGCTGATTTGGTAGAAGATGGGCTCACTGTAGCTGATTTGGTAGAAGATGGGGTGTTGTATGGAGGGGCAGGCCCTTCTGGGCATGACCTGAAGGGCGAATTTCCCTCCCAGGTTCCTCCCATCTATCTGCTTTCTGGCCTGGGGGACCTGAGCAGCAATCCTCTATTCTATCCTTGCTCTGCCTCTCTGCCACAAGGCAATAAACCCTCCTCCTCTAAGCTGTGTGGGGCAAGTATAGCGTTTCCTTGATGAGGAAAGTGACTGGGACAATAGGTGAGGCAAAGTGCCCCCTTCTGAGCAAGGGCTCCATCCTGGGTAGCAACTCCCCCACTGACCCAAGCCCCGCGCTCCAACCTCACCAGCTGCTGTGCCCTGCTCTGCCCTCGTCCTCCTCCAGCCAGTCCAGGAGCGGGGCCCTTTCACTGCAGTGGAATCTCCCATCGACCCGGGCTGGCGGGCTCAGCTGCTCTTGCGAGTGCTGTCATCTGCCCCAACCAGGCCTTCTCCAAATCAAACCAGAATGTGCTGGCCTTGAGCTGCACAGCCGAGGGCAGCACAGCTGGCCTCAATTGCTGGGCCATCTCCTCCCACACTGTCACAGGCAACGACAAGGTAATCGTGCCCAGCTCCCGATCTCCACTCGGGCCTGTAGGTGCCAAGATCTGCCGGATCCATCAAGGGCCCACGTGCACTTACGGCCCTCCCCGGTCTGCTGCAGGGCCTCAGCAATTCAGACTCCTCAGCTAGAAACCTCTGACTTTGGCCCAGCTGAGCATTCTCTGTTTCAATGAGTTGTAAGCAACCTCAAAGGCGTGCATGATCTTAAATGCTGCTAAGGCATCAGCCAAGCCCAGCCCTCATGACGTGATTTAAACACAGAGATGCACGCACATGCACACACATGCAGACATGCACACTTTGTTCCTTTCTGGAAAACAGGCTTGGAAAAGGACAGTGCCTGTGAAGCCGAAGGAAACTGAAGTAAACGCCAAGAGGGCAAGGAAGCGACGCTGAATCACAAGAGCGTGTGCATAATTTCAGCATGAAATACTAAACTCACTACTTGCTAAAATGAATGAAGCCATAAGATATTTCTGACATAGAAACAAGAAAAAAAAAAAAGTGATTCTCAAGCAAATCCTCCAGCTAAAACAAAAGTCGCACAGGAAGTCGTGTGCAGCATGGCCTGCTTAGGGCCTTTGGGATCCCTTGAGAGTATCAAGGGTCTGCTGTGTGAGCACGGCACGGAGGAAAATATTATTAATTTAGAGGCACTTTTGAGACCCAGAGCCCTGCCTGCTGCCATTTGGCCAAGGGTAAGTCCTTTCACAGTGCTCTTACCTGGTCATCATAGCGATATGTGAGGAACTGCTCCCCCGTGGTATCTTCAAGGAAACTTCCCTGTGGGGACAGTGCAAACTCAGGCAGGAAGTAGGCTCCGGGTGACTTCTCTGCTGCAGTCTGAAAGATAAGGTTACTTAGTCACAAGTAAGTCTCCAGGAAGGGACCCGTGAGAGACAGAGTCCAAAAAGGACCTGCTGAGAAAGTCCCCCCACCACAGGGTAGACATGGACAATGACCAAGGTTGGGCACACTGGGTGCCTGTGTGGGGCACTGTTAGGCCAGGCTCAGTCTAGTCCATCTCCCACTGGCAGTGGTAGTAGCATTCCTGACCTCTGTCCTCCTCTGCCCTCCTTCTGCTCCCCAATCTTTCAGCAAGTCACCTACACAGCAGTTAGTTAACCTGCTTAAGTTTTGCTGTTGCAAATCCATCATTTTTAGAATTTTCTTTCTAGCCTTCTTCCCGTCTTTATTATGATGACACGCAAAGGACTGGAAAACAATTTTTTCCATAGTAGAACACAAATGTATGTTCATTATAGAAACTGTAGAATATACAGACCATCACATAAGACAGCAAAAATCACCCAAACCTAAAGCAAGGCTAGAACCTGCTAGCCATCATACAGAGGCACATACAAGAAACAGACAGATCTCTCAAAGAGTGCGAGCAGTCCAGGATCACCACTTTAGAACAGTTTCCTGAACATACGGAGCCTTCTAATGAGGCTTGAATTAACTTGGGCAGGCATTCAGTGCATACTTGCTGAGCACCTACCACATTCCCAGGATCATTCCAAGGGCTTAGATACAATGAGGACCGAGAAAAATTAAGTTCCTATTTTTATGGAGCTTTACATTCAAGCAGAAGAGATACACAGTAAAGAAAGTAATGATATACATGCCGTAAAACTGAAGTCTAAAATACAACAAAGGAAATAAACAGGTGATATTCAGGTAGTACAGGGGAAAGGCTGCTCAATTTTCAACAGATAACCAGGAAGGGTTCCCTGAGAAGGTAAGGCTCAAGCTCACACCTAGAACTGAAGAAGGAATCGAGTCAGCCAAAGAGCTCTAATGTGGAGATAATGTGTGAAGAGTAGAAAGAGGGCCAGCCCAGCTAGGTTCAGTGAGGACAACGAGATACAGTGGAGATGAGGAGGGAAGGAAGACTCAGGGCATGGAAAAGCTGTGGGCCATGACAGGGGCAGGAGAGCTGAGAGGGGCATTTAAACAACATAATGATCATCTCACTGGAGAAGGAGACAGAAGGAGTAGAGGGAAAGCCAACAGACTGGCTGATGAGTTGGGAAGCAAGGAATCAAAAATGGGAGTCACCACCTCTTCCCTCCCCTGTCTCCCTTGAAGGAACACAGGGGATGAGCAACCGTGAGGGAAGAGCAGGTTTTCCAGGAGCTCTACTCAACACGGGAGACCCACCTGGGAGCGTGAGCCGCACTGCTTCAGGTGCAAGTCTGGGGCTCAAGGAGGAGACAAGCTAGAGATAAAGACGTGGAAGTCAGCACTTACATTTATGTGTATAGCCATTATATGAGAAAGGTGCTCCCGAGAAAAAGAATTCAGTAGACCAGAAGGCCTCACATTGCACCCTCAATAATTCCACCACTGGAAGCCAGGAGAGAGGTGCACACCAGTAATCCTAGCACTCTGAGAGGCCAGGAGAAGAAGATCTTGAGATCAAACTCTGCTGGTGCAACTTAGCAAGACCTGCCTGAAAATAAAAAAAATAAATAAATAAAAGGGCTAGGGTTTAGCTCTGTACAGAAGCCAGGCATTTAATCCTAAATTCCATAAACAATAGTGATTCCACCATCTGAAAATAAGGAAAAGCAAAGAATCAACCAGAAGAGATTTGAAATGATTAGAGGAAAATTTTTTAAATGGATCACCCACCTTGAATCTGGCTGAGGAAGGGGGAAGATGAGTCTGGAGAAGTGTCCCCTGGGCGTGGGACAAGAAGGTCACTGCAGTACCCACGCAGCAGTAGCAAGGACTGTGCTGGGTCTGAAGAGAGGGACCTGGGACAGGGCTGGGGCTGTGTGGAAGGACACGCGGATGTCCAGAGGCAGAAGGTGCTAGAGCATTTGGCTTGACCCCTGGGATAATCTGGTGGGCAAGAGGAGACAAGACAGCAGGCAGCAGAGCTGTAAAAAGAAAGTTCTAGAAGGAAGAGGGGAAAGGGATGGGCCAGGACACATGCCGGGGTCCAGCTTCTGTACCAGGGTCACTCCTGGCCACATCAGTCCACGCCAGCCAGGCTGCTTTACAGATTCCAAGTCTGGGCCTCCACTTCCCCTATGCTTATGCCCTAACTGCCGCTGCACCCCATGCATTCTTGGTCCTAAGGTGGTCCACAGGTCCCTATCATGCTCCCTCCCTCTCTCCCGGCTGAGCTACCCTTCTTCCCCACCACCTTCAGGGCAAAGCAGGCATGTCCTAAGGTGGGCATAAATAAGGCCTCCTGAGCCACCTTGTAATAGCACAGCCCTTCTCTGTAACCAGATTATGTGTGCCTTATGTCTCTGTAGGACTAAAAGCAACTGCAAACATTTACACTCTAATAAGCTCATTCCCCCTCAGCTTACATTCAGATTGGCTAAACGACTACATCTGCCCATCCCAGGCTGCTGTCTAGCCTCACAGGCCCATTTTGACACTGCCCCTTGGAGGACCCTGCTGTCTTCAGACAGCATCTCCACAGAGCCATACCCCACAGCAGCTTCCTGGCACAATGCCTGACACATGGCAGGTGAGGTGTGAAAGTCTGGCAGGTGGTACTACCGGAGCCAGGATGAGGACCTCTGTCCCTCTGGATTCTCGCTACAAGCACATCACACTCCACGTAAAAGACAAGGATTTTACATCCACTCTTGCAATTAAAGCCCTTACTCTTGTTTTCAAAACGATGAGTGAACTAGTTTTTGTTCATTCAGGAGATGAAGATAAAGCCCGGGTGCAATTCAAGTCTTCACCTCCCACCCCATGGGGGTACCGTGAGGCTGCTGTGTGCCACGCTGGCTGTCTGAAGTCTTGTGGGGCTGTACTGTGGCACCCATGATTATGAAATGCTGGCACCAAGAAGAACCTTCTTGCTTGTGGAATACAGCCTGTCTTCTTCAGCAATGGGGCCAGATGCTCTGCAGCCACTACTTGAATACTTTCAGTGATAGGGAGCTCACTCCCTCCAAAAGCAACAGGGCTCTGTCAGAATCTAGCCAGTTTAGCGGCCACACTAATCTGAAGCAGTACACTGCTCTCCAGCTGAGGTGCCCTTGACAACAGCATCTTCCCTTTCTCCCTTCTCTATGACTCCCATCCCTTCTCTTGCACACAGTACACACACACACACACACACACACACACACACACACACACACACACACATCAACACACATGGATTCTAAAGTTCAAACAGACAAACAGAGGGAGAGTCCGTTCTGGAAAGTCAAACATCTGAATTGCAGAAACGCAGAGTCAGGAGGACTCTGGCGGCAGCCTACTCCTCACCCTTCTGAGGCAGGAGTCTCCTGCAGCACCTCCAACAGTGAGACATGCAGATCCCACACAGGCCTTCTGAAGAGAAAGATGGGAAGGTCCTGAGGCTCTGCTATGAGGGAGAATTTGCCACCTGTTCCTCACAACCAGCCCGTGACATTGGTGCCACTCACGTTCCACCATAGGAGGTCAGGTCATCAGAGTAGACTCCCAGCCCTCCAAAGCAAGTACTCCTACCCATCCCCCTCTTCCCTCCTTGGACTAGATTCTTAGAAGAACCTGCCCATCCTTTAGGAGGAACTCTTGAATCCATGTATCATGGAAAACAAGCATCATTGGGAAGATGTCTTTGACATTTCCATCCAGGAGAGAAGGGCTTCCTAACGATCATGCTGTCTCAGTGCCATGCATCTGTTCTTTGGATGGGGTGGCCAAAGAGGTCAGGGCCCTTAAATAGCAAGAGGCAGAGAGCAGGAAGGGGAAGAAGGCCATATAGGAAGTATGTGATCTTCCCAAGGCACCAAGCCAGGGTCTGGGAGAAAAGCTGCCAAACACATCAGCCGGCAGCCCCTGCACACAGCTGCTCAGCCACCAGGGACAGGGCAGAAGGAATCCAGGCAGCACCTCGGGGACCCTGAGCCTGAGGTCTGGGGGTCCAGCTGTGTCTCCCCCTGCTACCGCCAATGGGAAGCTCTGAGTTTGGCAGGAGGATGTGAATATAAGACAGTGCTTCAAGGACAAGCTCTTCTGTTCTAGGCTTCCATCCATACCTTACAGAGAATCAAGAATAACTTCCAGACCAGGTTTGATTGATTATAAAACTGTAATGTAATAAAAACATATATGAGGTCTCCAACCACAGTTCCTGACACAGCTGCTAAACCTCTGGAGGAGGGTGGGAAGTGGTACATCTGTCTTATATGCTGGAAGTCCTAGGCTCAATTCCCAGCATCCCTTGTGTGTGTGTGTGTGTGTGTGTGTGTGCGTGTGTGCACACACACACGTGGGCACACATGCATGCACACAGGCCTAGGCCCCAACTTCCAGAGAAGGGAATAGCAGACGACTGAGTTGACACCAAGGGTCAATGATGTAACCATGCACCCAAGCAGTGAAACTCCAGAAATCAAAAGCACTGGCTTTGATCAAAACGTTGGTGAGTGCATCTCAGTGCTAGGGCAGATATGCACCCTAGTTCCTGCTGTTGGGACCTTCTAGGCCTCACCCTGTGTGCCCCTTCTTCTGTTTACCCATCTGTACCCTTTACTGTGTTCTTTGCAAATAAGCTAGCAGACAAAGCCAAGAAGGAGGTAGCAAAGGCTGGGGAGATAGCTCAGTGGTCCAAGCACCTGCTTGACAAGTGTAAGGACCCACCCAGGTTAAATCTCTGGTACCGCATGCTGTGCCAGCCCCAGAACCCCGGGCATGCTGTGCTGGCCTCAAAACCAGGTGTGATGGTGCATGCCAGTAATCCCAGTGCCGAGGAGGCTGAGACAGGAGGATCACTATGAGTCTGAGCTGCATAGTGAAACCCTGTACTAAATAAACTATTGTTTAAAACAAGAAGGAGAAGGTAGCAGGACACTGGACTAATAGTCCATGGACCAAAAGTACAGTAGGTGACATCATTTGTGACTCGCATCTGAGTCTGAAATCATTCCTGCATGTCCCCTACGCTTGGGCCTGATGCCACCTCCAGCTAGATAAGTTTCATAACTGCCTGGTACCCCTAGAGAGCCAGATGGTGAGGAGGGAGACGCACATGGTGTTGGAAGGGTTGAACCGAGAGCAAAGTAGACAGAACGTTCTGATCTGTGTCTATCCCAGAATGATGTAATGAGGAGAAACAGAGGAGAGCCATGTGGCTGCAGCCTAGACCTGACACCTGACTGCCATTGTCACCCACTCTCCTTCTGGCCCACACTTCAGCCTGCCAGGTCGGAGACCTAACTTTACCTTTGTGCATAAATGATTCTCCCCACAGCACATCAGCCCAAAGGCAAAGTGTGCTTGCCACCCCTGAAAACACTGGGTCCTTTCTCCAATTTCAGGCTAACGGTCACTCTACCCAATTATAGCTCCCTCTGTTGTAGGCAGCTAAATTAGGTAGAAATATTATAGGCAGTCAGGTAGAGCCAGGCCCTCGAGGGAAATATGAAAAGCAACTAAGAGTAAAGAAATGCAGCCGCCTACTTACTTAAATATCAGGGATTGATATTCTGAATGAGTGTCCATCACCCTAAATAAGCCTAAAGAGTCAGAAACTCAGCCCCAACGGGAAGAACCCTTATTCCATATTCCTGCCCGCTTGCTACTGACTTGCTTCCCAATTTGATCCCAATTTGATCAATTTTACCTGAACAATGGTGCTTGTAATCTCATTGGTTGACCATAACTTTGTGACCACCTAAGCAGGTTCCCTTAGTTTCACCTTAGACCCGCCTTATCACATGGTTTTGCCCTATAAGACCCCCAAAAAAGACAATTTCCCAGGCAACCCACTAGGGTCCCTCTTCTGTTACCCTCTTGGACAGAAGCTTTCTTTCCCAATAAATATTCTATTCTAAACCTCCGTCTCATTCCTAAAATTCATTCTTCAGTTTTATAGAATACGAACTCGTCCAAGTGTCTTTGCAGGTTGGGAGATCAGGTTTTCTTCCTGCATCACCTCTGCCCAGATGTCCCCAGGTTGGTCACTGCACACTCCAGAAATACTGCATCAGGGCTTTGAGTCTGCAGCTACTCAGACAACACAAAGCACTAAGACGATGTGGAGGAACTGAGGCTCCCCAAGAGCTAGCAGAATACGACAAAGGCACCTGCCATGAGGGCACTGCCCCACGCTTCTGGACTGGACTTCTCCCATGCCATAGGGCTCAGAAGGGAACTCTGAAGGTCACTGCCAGGACAGGCTATTCCCAGCAACCTAGAAGAAAGCGCAGCATCTGCACAGGTGCAGGAACCAGCCCTGGAGGCGGAAGCTGCTCTGGACCACAATGCTCTGTGAGGCCAGGAGTCTCCTTCACGCCTCCCTGAAGTAGGCCGAGGGCCTTGCTCCTCCTGGCCAAGATGGCATATGACTTCCTGCACCTTTAGTGCCATAGGAAAAAATTTAAGATAATCAACACTGCTTACGCTCAGGGCACCAAGAACATTTTTTTTCTTTAAAATTCATAGTGTGTATTTTGTTTTCTGATCCTGACACAAAGGTTTTGGGTTTGTTTTGTTTTGTTTTTGTTTTCTTTTCCAGTAGGGTGTACTCCTTCTGAGACTTTGTGTCCAAAAACTTCCTGATAGAATACAGAATTTACTGTGGCAAGTTCGGAAGAGTGGGCTGAGTGACAAGGAGTATTCACCCTTTTGCTGCACTTTAAAAACTTAATTTTAAGCATCTAACATTTTTCTGTACCACCAGTTAAAGACCTATTCTCCTGACAGTGTTCCACTGAAAGACCCAACATCTGGAACATCTGGGCACACCTCCCCTGGTACCTTGTAGCTTCACACCTTGACTTCACTCTGGGTCACCTTTCAAAAGAAATACGAGCATCAGGTCTTTCTCTATCCTTCCTGAGTGGTGAGGTGTGGCCTACGGGTATCCATACCCAGAAAGACCTGTTGACAAGGAAAAGCTCCTTCCTGGAAGTTCCCATCAGCAAACTGGAGTTTGGGACTCATACATGGCGTCCACAATCCTACCCCTGCTGCCACCGAACACGCAATGCTCTCCCTGCTTTCCCCCTCCCCTCTTCTCTCTTCCTTCCCCGCCCCCTTCTCCTTCCCTCTCCTCTCCATTCCCCCCACATCTTATCCTTCATCAGCCTTGGTAATGAGGACCCAAAGTAATCACTGAAAAGGTCCTGCTGGACTAGATTTCACCTTGCAGCTCCCTCAAAGGACAGAGCCTGGAGATGGAGTCGCCCCACCCTTCTGCTGCCTTGAGCCTCCTGAAGAGCAAGGAAGAGCTCCAAGAACGTGAATCTCTCCTAGCAGCCAACCCCAGCCCCTGCCTTCCCACAGGGAGCCCCGCATGGCTGGAGTCTGAGCGCCGCTGCCCACCCCAGGAGACCTGAGGCTCTGGCTCCGCCGACACTGGCATCACACCTGGGTTCTTTTAAAAGCTGGCTACTACTCAAAGTGCGGAGTGGAAAGCAGACCTTGCCCTGCCAGTATGTACGGTACAGATCTTCTTCCATGGGGCCTGGCCCCAAGGAAACCTCACTTACAAGTCCACTCTTGAAGACCTTGATGTAAGTTACCCGCTGGAAACAGCTGCAATTAGCAAAATGCCACATGGAAATAAATCCACCTTAAAATAAATACCTCTGAAAGAAGCTACACAGATTCTGTGAACAGGGCTCTGTTGCTAAGAAAAAACCCAGGTGCTCGCCTCCGATCCCAACGCCCTGTAACCTCGGTGCCCCACGCCCCTCGTGGAAGGCGCTGGCCAGATGCAGTGTCTTCTGGTCCTTGTCATCTCTTCCAAGAATCCCTTCCTCTCCCTGCAAGGAGCTCCACGTTGAGGAAGAACATTCCCTCCTGGCTGTCTGGGAACTGGAATCTGCACTTTGACCCAAAAGTGCAGTGCATCTTTTCCCACCGCCTCTTCCCCACTAACACTCATCATCTCTCACAGAGCAATGGCGTCTTGGGCTTTGAAGCAAGTGTTTTATTTTACTCAAATGATGGGGGGCCCCAAAAGCACACACTATCCAAGTAAGTTGGAGCTGACAAGTCCTATTCAGCCAGTACGTGCTTATTAAACACCTACTATGCACCCAACAATGTTTTTAGCACAATGAATTCAGCAGCCAATAGTACAGACAATAATCACATATCTCAAGGAGCTCAGATTCGGGGGGGGGGGTGTGGTGCAGAAAGTGAGCATGATAGAGAAGTTGTGTGCTAAGTCATGCAGAAAAGCAAATTGGAAATGCCATGGGAAAGGGTACAAACTATAGTTTTAAACAGAGAGGTAAGGCTGAGGAGATAGCTCAGCAGCATAAGCACCTGCCTGGCAAGCGCAAGATCCTAAGTTGGATCCCCAGTACCAAAAAAAAAAAACCATAATAAACAGAGAGGTTGAGTTGGCCAAAGCAGGTCAGTGTTCCCTGGGGAATCACTTGTCCCTCTGATTTCCTAAACTGGATAGGAACATTTGCTGGAGGTTCCAACACATCTGTGTGCTCCAGGAACTGGCTGGGCCGGCAGGGCTGAGAAGTCTCTGTCTCTGCCTGCAGTAGTAGGGATTCTTCCCTCCTTGGCCCATGCACCTCTCCAGCCCTATAGGCCTGAAGCATCCTGGAGAGCTCAGATTGCCTGCTTACCCAACAATCCCGTCCAGGCCCAAGGTGGCCTTCGCCATCCCACCCCGCCCAATGGCCCCAGCCTGCCACTGCCCACACCCTCATAACACAAATGTAATGTACAGTGCAGTGCATATTCCTCCGTTCATAACTGCTTGGTTATGTCGCCATGGTGTCCCATGTTGCCAACCCATGGGGTCATTACTAAGAATGACACAAATCTATGTTATTACTCATGCACGAATTTGCACTGATTTAGTAGGGAAAAAAAAAAAAAAAAAAAAACCGATAGAAATGTTACTGTTCTTCCTCGTTTGGCAGCGAGGCACCACCCGACCTGACAAAGTCCAGAGCACGCAGGGGCCATGTTCGTGTTTATTCATGGTCTTTCTCACTCCCACAGCTCCATTTCTCTCAGGAAACAGCCCGTCTATGTGGCTGAAATCATGCAGGCTTTCAAGTGCAGCCTTCCCAAAGAAGAAAAAGACAGAAGTATACTGTTTGCACACACTCCAAAAACATTTCTAGTCATCATAAGCCGGTTTGTTTTCCCAGGGCAGGAAGTGTTCAGAGTGGATTTGTCAGAGGAGCTGCCAAATTTGCTGACCAAATGCTCATGCTCTTCACAGTTCTTAAACAAGCAAGACGGTAGAAAGACAGTGATTGAGACAGGGTGTCAATGCTGCCTGTGTATAAAGTGACATCTCTTCACTTCCCATGACCTACGAAACACCTTGGGGCCCAGAATAAAGCATGCAGCACCTAATATGGAAGCAGAAGGAGATATAAACACCAACCCTTGTCCTACAACAGTGACAGAGCCACACTGCAGCTATAATTCAGCAGGAGGAACTACTAGGACCATACTTCTCATTGTTTAAAAAAAGAAGAGTATGAGCTACAATACTGGATCCAAGCAGTGCTGGACCTGATACAGGTTTACAGATTGAGAGCAGTATATTGTGATGTGTAATTTCAATTTCTTAGTGATACACGGAATTATAAACAATTTTCTGCAGTGTTTAGAACACCATCATACCATTCCATATTTGTCTGACATGAAGATGTCACTTGGTTTTAAATCCTGAATAAATACTGGGTTCGTGTTTCCAGTGGTACCGGATACATGGAAAGTCCTATTCTTACCCTAGGCAAACATGGAGACACCAGACACCTGCTCTAATTGGCAATGGGTGCTCAAGGTTAAAAGGGGTGCCAAGACTTGCAGCTGGGAGCTCGGAGGTCGGAGAGAAGAGCTGTGTAACTGTAGGCACCAGGCCATGGCTCATCTTCTTCTCCACCTGCCTAGACCACAAGCCAGAGGAATCCCGAGTTCCCAGGAAGGAGCAAAGCCAGGCAAGAAAGTGTCTGGGTGGGAATTTTTTTCTTTACTGTACTTTTTCTTAATTACTGAACTAATATTTTTGATATGAATTTAGTAGAAAAATGTCTAGCTATCAAAAAACGAAACTCCAGCATCCACTCTCGGGGGTTCTCTACTACATCTTCCCTACCCAAATCATTCTGTTTCCCAGGAAATAAAACCTCACCAGAAAGTAATCAGCCCTGAAAACTAGGGATCCAAAAGCCAGTTCCCATCAGCCCTTGCTGGCCATTCCTGCCCTCACTCTTTTCTTTTTCTGTGGCTGATAAGGCTGGCATTTCTGATCTCTGGTTTTCAAGGTCAACTCCTCTCCCATTAGAACTTATTCTGGGGACAACTGGAAACATGCAACCAAGAACAGCATGGAGACCCCACTCTCCGAAAGGGTCTAAGACAGTTACAGAAGCTTAAAGATAAAAGAATAGAGCAGAATGCAAGGTGCCACAGGGGACCTAGCTTCACCTCAGGGAAGATGGGCACCCCGGAGGAGGAGGCCAGAGCTCGGGAGGAGGGCTGTCAGTGCTCTCCTCGCCAGGGTAAAGTGCAGCTTAGGACCTCATACTTCCCAGAACCACACAGTAAAACGACATACGCAACAGTGCTCCTTAAACTGCGTGGAGCTGTTCAAATAGCTACTGCTATTATTATTATAGTCACAAAGCTCCAAAAACAAGTGTTTAATTTAAGCACACATGTGAGTATGCACGGTGTGCTTTCTGTGTGCACACTCTAGGCAGCCATCACAACACCCCACACATCTGGGCTCCATGGAGACGGAGAGACGAGCAATCAGGGAGCCGTGCACTGGGCTGAGAAGGGGGAGAAGGGCAATGGGGATAGGACAGGGCTGGAGCCGGATGGAGGCCGGCCAGCATGGCACTGGAGAGGTGTCAGGAAGGGAAGGGAAGTGATGCCCCTGAAGGCTGGCCGGTGGGGAGAGTGGGATGAGAGCCCGGGGACAACCTGGACCACCGTAAGTTCCCAGGGCAGGTGTCACAGAGCTGACAAGATGGGGACAAGAAATGAACTGCAGTGAGCACACAGGCCAGGGCTGAAGACATGGAAAGCTATTTGAAATATTGGGAGAAATGGAAAAGTTCTGGAGAAAAATATGTAAATAACCAAAATTCAGGAAGAAAAGGAAAGAAAGAGAAAGGAGGGAAAAAGTGAGAAAGGAAGGAAAGTATCAATGGTCCTTTAACCATTAAATAAATGGAATCTATCTTTAAATCCTTCCCAGGAAGAAAACAATAAAATCAGAAGTTTTTTAGAGGTGAGCTTTCTGAAACATTCCCTTTACAAATAATTTCATGCTTTGAAAAACTCTTTCCAAGAATGGCAGAAAGGAAGGAACATCCAAAAATTATATTTGTGTGAGCATTATAATCTTAAGAACATAACCAGACAACAATAATAAAATCTCACTTCAAATGAATACAAAATCCTCACATAAAATATAAATAAAGTAAATCTAACATTATACAAAAGGAAACCAGCATCGTTAGAATGGGTCAATACATTGTGTTGGTTTTTGTACCTTGGAACACAACAGAGCAGTAAAACTGAATGAACTCAGTTTTGCATGTCAACAGAAACAAAATTTAAAACTGTAACACTGAGCAGAACAGATACAAGATGATTTCATTTGTATATAATCCAAAACTGGGTAATGCCAAATCATGTATTCTTTAGGGGTGTGTACTCATGAGGCCAAACTACAAAGATAAAATCAGGGTAACACATCATTCTCTACTTGCTGTGGTTACTTCTAAAGCTGGAGGTGGCTGCAATAAGGCAAGGACACCAGGAAGCACTAGGAGGACCAGTAATGTCCATCTCATGGACTTCATGGTGGGTACATAGGTGTTGCTTATATTAGGTCCCTGGGCCACTTCATGTACAGTTGTAGAAGCCAGGGATAGTACACATGCACAGGGTCAACTTCCTTCAAACAGCATCTTAAACTTTTGGTAGTTCTAGAATTCTTTCTCATCCTTCAAAGTTAGAAATTTTGCCGGGCATGGTGGCTCACTCCTGTAATCCCAGCACTCGGGAGGCTGAGGCAGGAGGATTGGTGCGAGTTCGAGACCAGCCTAGGCTACAAAAGTGAGCTCAAGGCCAGTCTCAACTGCATAGCGAGACCCTGCCTCAAAAAAGACAAAAAAAAAGTTAGAAATTTTACCAGAATATATGTATGTCGCTGTAGGTATCTGTTCATACCATAGCCCAGTCTGATCTCTAGTCAAGGAAACTTTCTACAAATAATTGTTTGATGTTTGCCTCTTCCCTATCTGGTTCTTCTTTTAGGGTTTGGATCACGGGTCTCCAATACCCGTTCTCCACATCTTTCAGCATTTCCTCATGGTTTACGCCTTGTGGTTGGTTTTCTACTGAGGTGTTATTTCCTCTACTTGGATTTCCTCAACTCATTCAATGAATTCTGACATTGAAAAAAATGAACTATGTTTTAAGAAAGCTGTTTGGGCTACCGTGGAAACTTCAGAAGCACTGCTGTTCATAGTTGCTTCAGGCTTCCTGACCCTCTCCATCCTGGACTGGAAGTCACCCCCGCTGGATAGCACTGGCGTCCCTTTTACTTGCTACTGGACTCAGGTGTGCTGCATTTATGCTACTTCACATATGCAGTCTCAAAACTAATGCTGGAGGATATTTTTAAAACAATCTGCAAAGTTGTGTACATGTGAAGATTATCTGTCCTGAGCATAGTTACACCCTTAGTAGCTTATCAATATGTTAAAAGGAAGAGAGAGGGCTGAGGATAGTTCAGTGGAATAAGCACTTGATTGGCAAGCTCAAGGTCTGAGTTCGATCCCTAGTACCACCAAAGAAAAGATCTTAAAAGGGAGAGAGAAAGTCCTAAGCCATGGGAAGATTAAAGTCTGTGTTGGTCATCTCTGCAAGAAGAAAACAAAAGAGAATATCTAGTGGTGCTCTAAGTGAAGGAGGGAAAGATGGGGCAGTGGACCCCAATCGCACCTCTCCCCCAAGAAGTCCTACAAAGTCCCACTGTGCTCTATGGGCCCCCTTGTGGACATGTAGCTACAAGCATTCAAACTGTGCCCTATCTGTGTTGAGATGGGCCGAGCAAGAATAATAATCACTTCATTTCAAAGAAAGTATGAAAACAAGTGATGTAAAATATTTCATTTAGAACTTTTAGGTTGATTTTATGTTGAAAGTATATTTGTATATACTGGGTAAAAGTAAATGTATTATGCCAATTAACTTTTCCCTGTTTTTTTGAGCTTATCTGAGTATAGTTATAAGAAAATGTCCTGCCACCTGTGCATTACATTTCAGTGGACCAGTACTATCCCAAATCCTGACATGGGATCTCTGGAAGTTCTGAGGACAGGGAACCCCACCAAACTAGCACAGGGGGTCTCTGCAACAACCTAATTGCCACAATGTAATCTTAGGTTCTGGACCAAACAGCTGCTATCAAAAGGGACTTCTGGTCAAATAATCAAGATCTCACACATCAGAGGCTCCACATGAAAAGTAAGGTCTCACCTCACATTACTTATGCTCTCCAAGGAAAACAACCAGAAGCTTCAGACTAGCAGGAAGACCTCATCACACCCCATAGCAAGTTACACAGCCACCTTACAGCGCAGGTCAAAAGCTAAACCATTTGATTCTGGAAGAAGACACCAGAAAACAGCACATCTAACTAAGCCATGTACAACCCACTTCTTCTTCCACTGCTTCTGGGTTTTGCAGCTGCAATCCAGTCAGTGAGACCACTTCTGCATCTTATAATTAGATAGTGTCTGGCAGTTACTACAAATCCATTGGCTTCAAACACCACTAGCAAGTTGGGGCCCACAGTAAGAATTGACCAAGGGGATTGGCTGTATTTAGAATAAATAAAATGCAAATGAATCACACATCCCCTGTGAGAAGACCAGTCTGCTGTGTTCTAGTGAAAAATGCCCATAAGTGTTTTAGAAGCAACATGGTGGGGCTGCTCCAAGGCTAGCCTGCTTCTACTCAGAGGTCTGTGACAGGTTGTAAAAGAGAGGCCTCTGCTACTTGGCTGAGGGCAGAAACCCAGGCTGTAGAGAGGGGGCCAGGCCAGGGAAGGAGGAGGAAAGGCACGCTCACTGCCAAAGAGGCTGAAAAGAGGCTTGAGGGGGTCTTTCCACACAGATATGGGGGTGACATGCAGACTTTCACACCCCACCTCTCTCTCACTGTGCTTCACAGAGATGATCAAAGAAAAGGAGGAAACAGGTGCACTACTAGTGCCTACGGTGCATGAGACACGTGCTGGATACAGGCCTGGTTCATGTAAACTGATGTCACATCAACACCACAAAGTAATTATCAACCCACCTTTATGAAGGGAAGAAAGCCCTGATTTTCTAGACACAAAGAAGGCCACCTGCTATCTATGAAGACACAGAGCCTGTTTAAAAAAAAATTCACTGGTTTCCTTTGCACAGGGACATACAGGATGCAGAATGAATTTTCTTTGGGTAAAAGACAAATAAGGCTAAATATTTAGAATAAAATACAGTGGACCCTTGACTTATGAACTCAATTTGTTCCCAAGAACTGGTCATCAATTGAAGGTTTAGGCCCCCTCCACAGCCTTCGAAGTCTTTCTCCTGTGGACAGCCAGATCCCATTGTCCTTAGAGAGACAAGAGCCCAGGATTTCTCAGCTAACCTGCTATAGGAAAGGATGTTGTAATATTCCTTCCAAAACTCTGTAAGGGTCAAATCTGTATCTGGCCATCAGGAAGCATAAGTGGCCGAGATTTGGATCATAACTCTAGACTTTGGTTGTAAGTTAAAACTAAAATTCTGGTAACAACCCAAGTTGTTACCATATGTCAGGCTGGTCATAACTCAAGGGTCCACTGTACAAAATTAAGAGGAAATGTGTGTGTCACCAAGGTAAAAAAAAAAAAAAAGATTTTTCATGAAAAACTCACAAAGAGGCAAACTGTGAATGATAGCACAAGCAACTATCCCTCCACCCATTCAGCACACAGTTCTGGGCATCTTCCACACACTACCTACCTTCCAGGAAGCAATTACATTAAAATCCAAATTTTTGTTCACCATGAAAGGTAAAAATACAGACTGCACACTGAATATAGATATATTAGCCAGCAAAGGGTTCACACACAGAATGCCAGTGCTGCCTATAAATAAGCAGACAAGAACCAGAAACACAACAATAAAAGTCCTGATTGCCAAAAGGCATGAACTAGTAATTAACAGAAGTAGAACTGCAAATTCCTGCAGACACAAAAAGAAGAATATCTCAGCAATAATCAAGGATGTACAACATCAAAAAGATCCTATTTTACATCTCTGAAAGTGGCAAGCATGAAAAGCTTGATAATATCAACCACTGAAGATAATGTAGTAAAATGAGGACTCTTCATTTTTTATTTAGAGTATAAACTGTCATCACAAGTGTGCAGAATAATTTTTGCAATGGCAAGCAAAGTTGACGACAGATGGATCATTTTGCTTACTGATTCCATTTCTGGTTGTAGACCTTACAGAAGTTAGTGTACAAGAAGATGTATAGAATACTTCAAAAAGAAAACTAAAAGCAACTACATGTCCAGCAAGAGAATAAATATAGATGTAAAGACAGCACAATACTATATAGCAGGGAAAATAAATGAATTAAAAGTGCATTTAATAACATGGATGAATCTTACTCATGATGCTGACCACAAAAGAGAGTTTCAGGATACTTGTGGCATAATTTTCCTTATGTAACATTTAAAAAGTACTCCCAAAGTGTGTATGTTACTTAGGAATAGGTAGTAGAAGTATAAACAAGGAAAACAATAATAAACTCAAAATTCAAGATCATCATAACTGTTAGGGACAAGAGAAAGAGAAAAAAAAAAAGTCCTGTGATGGCAGTGTTTTCCTTTTTAGACTGAGAGGTGGTAAATGAGTGTGTACTAAATCAATACTTCTCCTATTTTAGTTCTTAAAAGAATTACACAACCATTTTTACCCTACAAATTTTAACAAACTAAGCAGAAATCTCAAAAAACAGATGATGACAAGATAAAAGCTTGAACGTACAAAAGATAATTAATGCTGCCCTAGATAAGTTGTAAGCAGGTGACCTTCACTTTGGATTTCAAATCTAATAAGCCCTAACGTTGGGGTATCAGCATGAAGTTTGCAGCCAGGAAAAAAAAAATAGAGAGGACAGGGGAGGTCAAAGTAAGAGACAAACTTAAATTTCTTTTCTAGAAACAGAATGGAAAACAGAATTAGTCCCTTAGGATGCCTCAGGTGCACACAGGTGCAGGTGTAAAAGTGTGAGGCATACATGGAAAGGGCCGTGGCATAGTCACCAGAAAGGGATTCAACTCAGAGTCCCAGGAAGCATTCCAGGTGCACAGACATCTCAGGATCAGAGACCCATTCTGTGCCTCTCATGTCCCATTGGCTCTTCTCTCCCACCTCAATCTGAACTTCTAGGACAGTTGGTGTTATAGTTTAGGTCTGAGGTGTCCCTGCACCCCCAGAGCCTCATGTATTTGGAAGGCAACTGGATGGTGGGGATGGCATACTTATTTGTGGGTCAGTCCACTGACGAGTTCATAACTAACTTATTGTCATCAGATTTTCTGTATTTGAGCTCACTGACCCTGACTAAAACCTCTCAAATGGTGCACCAAAATAAATTTCTCTTCTTTCAAGTTGTATGTGTCTGAAATTTGGTCTCAGTGAAGAGAAAATGATGAAGACAAGCAGCATGTGCCCACATGTGCCTCCCACATGTCTTGGGATCTGCTAGACTGTGAGAAAGGTCCAAAGGCAAAGCAGACACAGACTTCAAGAAATTGGAAAGAATAGAATGGGAAGCCAAATGAAGGAGAAAAAAAATCAATACACAAAAATACTCAATTACAAGATTAAAAAACAAGGGGAAATTTAATGTGATGAGGACTAGGAAAGATGTAGATGTCTTAAGCCTAAAAGGAATTAAAGATTGAGAAGAGAGGGGCACATGGAGAAGAGGGAAGACCACATAGGCAAGAAGGTAGGCAGTCATTCACACCAAGAATGTCACTTGGTATATAACATAACTACAGTGACACAGTCTGTCACAGGACTGGAGGAGACAGCCACAAAAGGACACAGTAAGCACCCAAGAAGCCTCTCCTGATGGTCACATGCACAAGCTCTGTGTAAGTATACACTTTCTTTCATTCTCCCCACAAATTCTAGTTTCATATTGGTTCATTATATGACTATGGACATTTTTTCTAGTTTTTTTGTTGTTATTGTTTTGTTCTGTTCTTGTTTCTGTCTCTTCCTTCTTTGTTTTTCTCCTGTCTTCTGCACCAGTTCTCTAAAGTATGCATAACCTTTCTTTGTCCTTCATTCTTGCTTCTAATCTCTTTCTCTCCCTCCATGTGTCTGTTTTTCTTCTTCCTCCTTTTAACTTTTCATTCTTGAGGGCAAAATTGCTATATGAGGGGATATGTGCTGGATATAGTTTTCTAGTCTGTTTTAGATTTTTTAATATGACTACAAAGTTTGTTCATATAGTTCAGGTACAAATTAATAATCACCACAATTTGTCATTTTATAGGCTGTAATACAACCTACTATTATTACTGACTGCACTATTTTAGCCAAGGTGACACAATTGTTTTAATAAATTGTTTTTTGTATGCCAAGACCAAGTTTGCCTATGAGTCATAAACACTACTAGAGGCCAGTACCAAAAAACCAGATTCTAGACCAAATAGGCAGAAATTTCTCATCCTCAATAAATTGAAGAGTCAGATCTTGCAATAAACTCAAAAGACAAAAGCAAAACTTAAAAAAGACATCTCTTAAAAGCAGTCATTTCCTAAGGAGTCCTTCATACCAGTAATAAAGATACTCATAAGCATCAACACTGAAACAAAAATAAGAAATGAAAAAATGAGAAGACAGGGAAGCAAGATCTACCCTGGATATCCAGCTCACCTAAGGCAAATACTGAGCGTAATAAGGTGGAATAATTCAAAAACCATATGCCTGAAATCTCTGATGGTAACAAGGAAGTAACAAAGCAGATGAATGAAGCTCAAAAAAAACTATGAATAATTTATCAGATACATAAGAAATAATGACCATGATAAATGACAGAGAATAGACATCATAGATACAGGTTTTAAAACATAAAGAAGCTAGGGAATATGATGCAGACCATGAATGCTCAACATAGAAAAGGAATCCATAAAACATATTCAAATGGATATCCAAAGTTTAAAAAAATCCATTGAAAATATACACAACATATCAACTAATGTGAAAACAGAATATATCAGATCTAGAAGGCAAGCTGGTGGTTAGCCATGAGGAAAACAAAGATTTTCTTAAAAATAGCAAGAGATCATGAAAAATAAATTCAACTACTAGATGATACAAAGAAGAATAACATAAGATTAATTTAAGTCAGTGCAAAAGTATGAGATAATGCAAACAATGTAAAAAACAAACAAACAAACAAACAAAAAACTATTCATAGATGTAATGGCAGAAAATGTCCCAAGCAACATACAATAAGTGAAGCATATAGAAGTCCCATTAGTCATGACTGAGAAAAATCTACATGAAGGCAGATAGTAGTCAAGATTCCAGAAATTCAACACAAGAACAGAACATTAAAAGCTGCTAGAGAAAAGAAAGAAATTGCCTATAAAGAAAGACCATTCAAATCACAGCTGACTTATCAACACAAACCTTCAAAATCAAATAAAAGGGGCCAGTGAGATAGCTCAGTGGGTTAAGCACTTGCTTTGGAAAGCCCAGGGACCAGGGCTCTGTCCTTTGTCCTGCATGCCATGCTAGCCCTGCCCCCAGGGTGTGCTAAGCCTGTGAATGAGTCAGGGCTTGGTAGCACACACCTATAATCCCAGCTGAAAACAGTAGGATCACCAGGAGTCTGAGCTGCATAGTGATACCCGGTACAAAATACATAAATGAAAAAAATCAAATAAGTACTAATATTATTACAATGGGTCACCTTGATACTCCACTGTCACAAACAGATCAACTCAACAAAAATTAACAAAGAAATACCAGAACTCAACCAAACCTTTGAACAAATGGACTTAGTAGATGTCTATAGAGTATCCCACCCCACATAAAATTACACACTTTTCTCACAAACACCCAGGAGATTCTTCAAGATAGACCATACTCTAAGAACATGCTTAAGTAAATGAAAAAGAATTGAAATTATCCCATGCATATTATCAGAAAATAGTGCAATGAAATTGGGAATCAGTGGCAAAAGAAATCACAAAGACCACGTGAACACAGGAGAAGTAAGTGACACCCTCCCAAACAACCAATGGGTCACTGATGAAATTAAAAAAGAAATTAGACAGTTTTTGCAATTAATAATGTCAATAACACATACCAGAATTTATGAGATCCAGTAAAAGCAGTCCCATGAGAGAAATGTATAACAATGAATTCCTACATCAAAAAAATAGAGCAAGCTTAAATAAACAAGTTAATTCTAAACCTCAAGCTACTAGGAAAAGAACAGCAAGTTAAGCCCAAAGCACATTCAAGGGAGGAAATTCTAAAGATCAGAAGAGAAAAGGAAGTAATGAAAGCTAAGAAAACCATACAAAGAATCAAGGAATCAGACAGTGGACTCCGTGAGAGACTAAATAAATTGACAAATCCTTAGCCACATTATCATAAAACAGGAAATAAACAGATCCACGCAACTAGGAATGAAAAGGGTGAAATCAGAGCATATTCTTCAAATGTCCAGAAGATTATCCATACCTGCTCTGAGATTCTGCATTCTAACAACATGGAAAACAAAGAAGACATGAACAGATTCCTAGAGGCAACCACTTTACCTTAAACCAAAACAGCAAATACTTTCACTGGGGAAAAAAGCTAGTTCAACAAATAGCGCTGGAAAAACTGGCATTCCACATGCCAAACATTAAACCTAAATCCATGTCTCTCACCATGCATTAGACTAAAGTTGAAATGAATCAATGGTCTAAGTATTAAAACAGAAACACTAAATCTTCTGGAAAATAGAATAAATAGAATTGCTGAACACAGAGGGGTAAGCAAAGGCTTGAGGAACAAAATACTGATCTCATAGGAAATAAAATGAATAAACAACTGGATCTCATCATGTTAAAAGGTTTTCACACAGCAAAAGCAATCACCAACAGACTGAAGAGACAACATACAGAATGGGGAAAACACTTTGTCAGTGATTCCTCAGATAAAGGTCTAACATCTAGAATAAACAAGGAACTCAAAAATATCAAACCCTTGAAAATTTAAAGATTCAATCCAAAAATGGGCATCCAAAATGAATAGAAATTTCTCAGTTGAAGGAAAAACAGAAAATAAATATATGAAAAAAAGTTCAAACTCACTGTTCATTTGAAAGATGCAAACTAAAACAATGCTGAGATTCCATCTCCATAAAAAATGGCTATTATCAAGAAATCATCCAATATCAAATGCTGGTGGGGATATGGGGAGAAAGAAACCATGTTTATTGCAACAGTTTGTAATAACTATGTCTTGGAAACATTCCAAATGCCCATCAACCAGCATTTGGACAACTGGATGAGTGAATAATGAAAATATGGTTTTTTGGTTTGTTTTTGTTTTTGTTTCTGTTTTTTTAGTACAGTGGAGTACTCCTCAGCCTTACAGGATAGACTAGAGACATTGCTAGCTAAATGGGTACTCTGTGAGACTATTCTTAGGTTAAAAAAATGATAATGATCAGACACATCTGTAAATATTGCACTGTTTCTGTAGTGTGAGAAAGCAAAAGGGTAAATACAGACCAACATATGTAAGAGATATTTATTTATATATTTATTTTATTTTTTCTTGTTTCAGAACTTTTGTTTATTTGTTTGTTTGTTTGTTTGTTTGTTTGTTTTTATGGCTGGCTCAGCCTGCCCTGAGGGTAGGGCTGGTGCAGCATGTGGTGCCGGGGATCAAACCATGGTCCCTGCAGCCACCTAAGCTTTCCTAAGCAGGCGCTTTAGACCACTGAGCCATCCTGCTGGGCCCCAAGATATTTAGAAACGGGAAAAATTGTTCAAATGAGAAGCAGAACTAGGGAGAGGTGGGGAGGAAGGAAAGAAGGAAAGAAAAAAAGAAGGAGAATAAAGGACAAATAGTGAAAGCAACACTTTGTCAATAAGGAAGAAAGTTGTTGAAGGTCAAAGAAGGGAATAGGGGGGGAAAAAGAATCAAGATATATCCTGTATAGATACAAATTCGTTATGATGTATGTATATCTAAAGTGTCTCAATAAAATTAGTTTAAGATAAAACAAACTCCTGGATGGGAATTAACTTAAAAAAGGAAAGTTAAGATAAATCACTATAAGCAAGAGGAAAATAAAGCTAACAGAACATGGGAGGAGAACATCTACCACTCATGCCACTGCATCACCAAGAGAAGAGCAGAAGCAGTGCAAAGCTGAAAATAAGTATTTGAAGAAGTAACTGCTGAACATTTTCCAGTTTAGCAGGAGGGAACCAAAGATCTAAGGTAGGTACAGAGTAAGAGAGAAAGGGGAGAAAAAAAGGAGAGGGGAGAGGGAGGGAGGGAGGGAAGGTGGGAGAAAAAAGGGAGAGAGAGAGAAAGAGAGAGAAGAGAGCATAAGAAGGCCAAAACCTCTATAGGTAAGTCAACATAGATTAAAAGTATTTATATAACCCCCAGGAAGGGAACAAAACCAAGAAATATAGTAAGACACACCATAAATATTGGGAACCTAATACTAAACACCTAAAAATTACCCTGAAAGAAATGATGCATAACCTCTAGGGGAAAAACAACTTGTGCTAGAGTAGATTTCTCTTTGGAAGCCACAGAAACCTGAGGAAAGTAGCACACATTTCTTTTCTTTCTTTCTTTTTTTTTTTTTTTTTAAGATTTTTTTTTTTCTTGTTTCAGAACCTTTGTTTGTTTATTCACTCATTTTCATTGCCGGCTCAGCCCACCCTGAGGGCAGGGCTGGCGCAGCATGTGGTACCAGGGATCAAACCGCGGTCCCTGAAGCCACCCAAGCTTTCCCAAGCAGGCGCTTTAGGCCACTGAGCTATCCCGCTGGGCCCCAGTAGCACACATTTCAAGTGCTGAAGGAAAAGAACTGTTTACTCTAGAATTCCAAATTCACTGAAAATCACCTTGTGAAATCAGCATATCTTTAGATGAAGGAAGGAAAACTAAGAAGGCTGTGTTGATAGGCTTAGCCTTAGGGGAAATGTTCAAAAAAGAAAGGATGTAATAGCAGAAAAAATCTGATCTCCAAGGAAGGAAGAAAGAACAATGTAACAAGCAAAAATTGGGATAAAGGATATATCACTCTCCTAGTCTCCTAATTAATTTCTTGAAAATACATTTAAGAATTGAGACAAAAAAAAAAAAAAAGGCCATCTGATGTAGTGCTCAATATGTGAAGAGATCATAGGGAGGACAGCTAAGGGGAGGTGTAAAATATGTACAATTGGGGTATAAGGCTTCTATCTGTACCAGAAGGGACAAAATGTTGATATAAGTAGACTGCAACGAGAGGGGAGAAGGTAGGTACAGAGTAAGAAAGGGGAGAGAGAAAGGAGAGGGGAGAGAGAGGCAGGGGAGAAGGGAGAGAAGAAAAGAGGAAAAAGGGAGAAAGAGAGAGAAAGAGAACATAAGAAGGGCAAAACTGCTATAGATAAGTCAACATAGAAAAATCAAAAGTATTTATATAACCTGCAGGAAGGAAAAAAAAGGAAATTGTGGAAGAAAAAGTAGGGGGAAAAGAATAATAATAAAGTAGCAAACTAAAGCCCTAAAACATTACTTTCAATGAAATTAGTCAAAGTAAAATGAATATACCACTATACCAGATAGAAACGGGTGCAATGGATTTTTTAAAACAACCCATATGTTATTTACAGAAAACTCATTTCAATGTAATAGCATAGGCAGCCTAAAATACACATACTACGCTAAAATTATCTTAGTAGTCATTTTTTAAGAGTGGCCTCATCAGTATCAAAGTAAGCTTCAGAGTAGGGAAAAATATCATGGTGAAAGAAAATCACTCCACCAAGAATACACATAAACCCTAAATATACATGCACCAAACAACAGATTTTCAAAATACTTAAAGCCAAAGTTGAAACAATTTAAAGGAAAACTAGAGCTAAAAGCATACTCAAAGATTATGTTACCCCTATCTCAGAAATTGGTTGAAAAACTAGAAAATCACCAAGGATATACAAGAATTAACCACCCTCAACAGACAAAACTCCAACTGACATTTCAAAAGTACTCTCAACTGCAGTGGAATACATATTCTTTTCAAGAGCACCCAAGGAACACTCATCAAAAATAGAACATATTTTTGGACATTGAACAAACCCCAACAAATGCAGAGAAATTAAAATCATGAGGAGCAGATTCTCTGACCACATTTTCTCCAGTGTCATACACAGTGTAATCTCTGACTACAAAAACATCAAACTAACCATCAGTAACAGAGAGGTAACAGGAAAATCCCAAATGCTTGGAAAATAAATAACGTTCTTGTAGATAATGTACAGGTCGAAGGACAATTCTCAATGCATTTTAACTTATGAGGGCTGTTGTAATAGAAAGCATCAATTGCACAGCTCATAAACAACAACAGCCTTTTATTTCTTATAGTTCTGGGGGCTGGAAGGCCCAAGATCAAGGTGCCTGCCCACAGGTCCTGCCCATGGTGCAGCCCCTATGGGTCACAGACAGCATCTTCTTATTTTTCTCTCATATTGATGAAGGAGAAAAAGGAGCTGCCTTGGGCCTATTTTCTAAGGACACAAATATTATTTGGGATTACTCTGCTCTCAGGACTGAATTGCCTCCTAAAGGTCCTAAGTCTTAACTGTGTCGCCTGGAGGTTTAGGATAGAATTTGCAAGAGTGGGGCAGACATTGAGACCACAACACATGGAAAATGTTTAGAACACAAAGCAGTGAATGGGGACTAAAGTAAAACATACCACATTGTGTGTAATATGGCAAAATCAGTTACAAAGAAAGAAATCTATACCAGTAAGTACTTATGTTACGAAAAATAAAAGATCTCAATCTGATAATCTAATTCCACTCCCAAGAAAATTAAAACACACACACACACACACACACACACACACACACACACACACACACAAATGCTCCTTGGGGTGATTTAACAGTGGGATGACGCTGTTACAATGCCATTGAGATGGTCTATTTTATGTTGAGTAAACTTTACTTTGTGTTTTTCAAGGAATTGACTCACTTCATTTAAATTGTAAATCCATGCAAATGAAAAATATCACAAGGAAAAATGCATTCAATACACCTAGGCTACCAACATCATAGATCAGTAACAGAGAAACCTGTAGACGTCAGTCTTTTCCCCCTGTAATGAATAGTGGGGCCCAGTGGAGTGCGAATTACTATAGCTGTATAGCATCAAGAGACAGTATCATTCCACATTCCACTAACTAAAAAGACCAACACTCAAAAAAGTATAATTTCTACTGAAATTGTATATTGTTTTCCCATCACTGAAAGCTTTTTTAAAAACCTAAGTTGAAAGATTCTAAGTGTTGGGAATCTGCAAATGGAACAAAACGAAAGAGCAAAGATCACTCTCATGAAGCAAAAGCCAACAGAAAACATCAGTGAAATTGAAAGCCTGATTCTTTTGAAAGATCAACAAAAAGCTGACAAAAGTAAGCAATACTGCAAAGAATGAAGGAGAATTGATACAAACAACCACAAATGACCAATGTCAGGAATGAAGTCAGTACTGATTTCATTCAGATCCCGCAATCGTTAAAAGGATAATAAAGAAATGAAACAGGCAACTCTACAGGCATAAATTCAACAATTTAGATGAAATGAGTCAATTCCTTGAAAAACACAAAATAAAGTTAACTCAACATAAACTAGACCATCTGAATGGCACTGTAACTATTAGGAAACTGAGAGCTGGGTGTGGTGGAACAGGCTTATAAGTCTAGCACCCTAGAGGTGGACGCAGAAAGCCTGAAAATTCAACCCCAGCCTAAATGATTTAGGGCCTTAGTGAGATGGTTCCTCAAAATAAAGGGAAAGAAAAGAAAGAAAAAGAGAGCAAGAGCAAGAGCGAGAGCGAGAGCGAGAGCGAGAAAGAAAGAAAAGAAAGAAAGAAAGAAAGAATCTACAGGTTCACTATAGAATTAAAGTAAATATTTAAATGAGGACAGCAGAAAACTATTGCTCAACTCTAAAATGAAAGACTGAATATTTTCTCTCTAAGACTGGGAATAAGGCAAGGATATCCTCTCACCATTCTCACTCCACACAGGGCTATAATTGCTAGGGAGCCCAATAAAGCAAGAAAACAAAAGCAAACAGATATAAAAGAAGAACTGAAACTATCCTTTTTGCAGACAATATTATTGTTTTAATCAACTCCTATTCACCCTATCGGCAAACAAGGGATTCAACACAGATAGTTATGGGAACGGCAGACATAGGACCCCAAGGCTGGACAGATGACACAGATGGTAGTTTACTAATCACAGGCACTGTGTGATTAAAAGATACAGTGAATACTTAATGCCTTCTGATTTATTACAGTAAAAGGAGCATTGTCATTAATACCCCTCAAAATACTCCCAGTCACGCCAAACACTTATCCCCCTGTTATGGTTTATGTCTAGTTGTCCCCCCAAAGCCTCATGGAGTCACTGGGCGGGGACTTCTAGAGTTTGAGACTTGATCCATGATCCCTGGGATTATAGGTTTTAGTACTTCTGGGATTATGGGTGTAGCCTAGGGCGGGAGCTAAGGCGGAGAGCCTGAATGTAATATAAAGAGAGACAGAGAGATAGACTGGAGCTCTAGCTGTTGCTGCTGCTCTGCTGCCCTGATTGACTGGCTGCCTCTGCTGCCATTTTGTTGCTGTTCTGCCGCCATGAACTGGATGCTCTCCGCTCTGCTCCACTCAGCCTTGGGCCAGCCGAATATGGACTGAAACCTCCACAAACTGTGAGCTAAATAAACCTTTCCTTCCTTCATTTTGAGTGTTGGGTATTTGTCCCAGCAATGAGCAAAAAGTAACTAAGACACCCCCTCATTCATGCTACTTTCTAGAGCAATTCTAGAAGTTATCACTCGTGTTTTTAGTTGGGTTGTCCTGGTTATCTCCATGTGCTGAATCAATTCAAAATGTCATCCTTTCATTGTCAGAGAAGAACCTCACAGTGCAGATCTGGTGGGGAAGGTGGATGAGGACATGCTATGTTTTTAGAGCCTTGTCTTTCCATTGGGTGGCACTTGGCAGCAGCACCCACTGTGTTTGTAATTGCACCCTATAAGGACACTCAAGAAAGAGGTCTTCCAGAACTGCCTCAGAAAGTGGCAAGAATAATGAGACAAATGTGTTTTAAGAAGGAAAGATGTAAAAAGGCTTACTGGCAATGTGTGCTTTATTAAATTAATTTTTAGACCTCTGTCATCAGTTGACAACAAGATGTTTATCACATACTTGTTTAGTAATTAATTGATTCTAGTATCACTGAGTTTCAGATATGTACCCAAAGATTCAAGAAACATAAAAGAGTTCACATGTTCTCTTATTCTTAGACTACATATAAGACAATCTACTGAGTATAATATAATGTTAAGAAGTTATGGAGGGGCCTCACTAAATTTGAGTATTGAGGCTTCTGTGATTCACAAATATGCTTCATTTCCCTCTGTCCTGGTCACTCAGAGGATAATACTCCTCCGTCCCTTAAAGTTGGGTATGACTAACCTCCTTTTCCTGAAAACAAATGGGAACATAATCACTTTTTAGAAAAATATTTTCTAAGAGTAATCTGCTTATCATGGTCCTTGTTTTCCCTTGGGAATGTGCAGAAGCACTCTTTTAAGGGACCAGCATCCAGAGATAGTGGAATCTATGACATCCTGGGCCCTTAAAAGATTATAGTAAGAACAGCGCCAATAGGTCTGACATTGGACAATGAGCTAAAACTCATAGTAAGTGGCTATTAATGTTTTTGGGCATAGCCATGCATGAATGTCCCCTAAGGAATGTACTTTAGGTGAGAAGAGAGCACATGAGTTTTGGCACACGTTGGCAGAATCTGTTGCTATTCTACTGGGTTGCCATTTCAAGATCTATTTCAGATCTATGATTTCTAGGGGAAAAATTAGAAGATTGAAACAACTGTAATTTTTACAATGCTCAATATTAATAATATTCTTGTCTATGTAGATTATCCCAAAAGGAGTTGAACATAAATAGAATAAATTGATTTTTCTTATATCTCTTATAAGCTGTTAAGACTAAATTAATCTCTTCCTTCTTTCAAAAAAACCCATTCACCACTCATTTCAGTTACACTAACAGTCCCTAAAAGATGTTCTTACTTGCCACACACAGCCATATTAGGTTCACACTTAGAACAGAGTGAATAAGTACGGGCAGAAGGACATTGGATAGATAGACTCAGGAGTGTGCGGTTATTTCTGGTTCCTGAAGAAAGATGTCATTGTTTTATTCATATAATTTCAGGTTTCAGTAGGGAAATAAAACCCACTATTCAACACACACACACACACACACACACACACACACATACACATGCACACCAATTGTATTTCTGTGTATTAGTCACTAACAAGTAGATAAAAGAAAAACTCAGGCCAGCCAGATAGCTCAGCAGAGTAAAGCACCGGCCTAAGCAGACCCAGAGACCTGGGCACAATGAGACAGTGATTGAGACTGAGTGTGGTGGTGTGCCCCTGTAATCCCATCACTTGGGAGGATGAAAACAGGAGAATCACACAAGTCTGATCTGTGCAGTGAGACACTGTAGATCCTGTAATAAATACATTTTAAAAAAGAAACACTCAAGATCATTTACAATCACTTCAAAGACTATGGAATTCTTTGGTAGAAACTGAACAACACATTCAGGGTTTTATAAAACACAAAGGAAGTCAAAAAGCTCTAAAGAATGAAGAGGCAGACTATGTTCATGGATGAAAGACTCAATATGGCAAAGATGTTAATCTTTCCCCCAAATGGATGAGAGGTTTAACATAATTCTCATAAAAATTCCAGCAAGATTCTTGTATATTACAGATATGCTTGTGCAAAAATGCATATGTAAATATAAAGGAATTAGAATAGTTAAAATATTTTCATAAAAAAGAATAATGAAAAAGAAATCATTCTCTGGGATTTTTAAATTGTTATACAACCACATTAATCAACTATAGAGATACATAATTAGCATCTCAAGAGGCAAAGAGCAATAAGCAAAGCCCAGGGACAGCAGTGGTTTGGGAATCCCAGAAAGCTGAGATTCAAGGAGAAAGATAAGGCTTTCCTTTAGTTGTCTCTTCCCTTGCTTGAAACTTTCTAAATTAGTATTTGTGTGAACCTAGCATTGGGCAAATGGCGGTCAGAGGATTATGCACCTGAGCACATCCCTTGATCCTAAATAAAAGTGAGATGCTTCTGAGGGTTGGGGCTCACTTCAAGAGGGGATAAGTCTCAGCAAGACCTCTGAGCTAAATTCATCGGGTCTTTTTGTCATTCCTTTTGGCACTGACACGTAACATTACAACAATCCACATAATGTGGTATTAGAGTACACACAGACACATGCATCAGCGGAAGAAGACAGAAAGCATGAAAATGGACCCCACCAATGCTCTCAACTATTGTTGACAAGGGAGTGAAAAAGATTCAATAGAGGAAAGATCTCCTTTTCAACAAATGGCCATGATGTAGTTGGACATCCCTAGGCAAAATAAGCTATGACTTTGACTTAGCACTTTAAAGAAAAATTAATTCAAAATAGACCATGAATATAAATATAAAACTAAAATTTTTAGAAGAAACATGGGCAATTTGTCATGATCTGTGGCTAGGCAAAACATTCTTGACTAGGATATCAAAAGCTATAATCCAGGGGGCTGGGGAGATAGTTCAGTGGAATAAGTGCTTGCCTGGCAAGCACAAGGTCCTGAGTTCCATCCCTGATATTAAAAAAAAAAAAAAAAAAAAAAAAAAAGCTATGGTCTAAGGCAATGTGCAGGAGCCACACACTTGGGGTCACGGCGGCCACCCCAGAGCCTGGGGAGCCTGACAAGGGGAAGGCAGAATTAGGAGATCATGTGATGTTGGCGTAGGAGGATTTATCATGGTGACTTTGGGATGCTGGCTCCATTGCAGGTATAATTATGAGAAAGAAAGAATCCAGGAAAGAATTGCCAGAAGAGGAATGAAAAATAAGATTCTCTATGAAAGCCCCCACCTTAGTCCTGAAAGAAAATAAACCAACAGCTGCAAGTGAGCAACTTCAACACAGAAAACCAAAACAGAACTTCTTGAAGTCGATGTGAACAATGCTAGGATCAAGTACACAGAGCATTTTATACATGCAACCAGAGATTGAGTAAATAAAGTATGTGAAAACTGTAAAAAAAAAAATTATGATCTATATATGGAAACAATTGACAAATCAGACTGCACTAAGACTTGTGTCCACAAAATCCCTAATAAGAGGAAGAAAAAAAAATCAAGCTGCAGATTGGAGTAAAATAGATACAAATTACGTATATCCCGTGAAGGGAATCCCAGCTAAAGCCCTTTGTACAAACACACCTTCAGTCAAAGAGGAAGCAGAGAAAGTCCACAATCCTGACGCCGAACACAGAGCGGGGCTCCACTTGCTCTTCTCGGGGCTCCACTTGCTCTTCTCCCGACAACTCCAGTCTCACATTAGTTTCCCCCTAACAACACTTTCTTTCCATGAGTACTTCCACATGGAAGTGAAAAGAGATGCCTAGGTCCTGTGGGCCATTTGGAGGCCAAGCTTCCTTTGGTTATTCCTGGAGTGGAAAAAAACTGTTAACATTTATCTAGGACACCACACCACTGCTGGCCAAGGAAGCAACTCGGGAGCCAAGGCTTACTCAATAAACTCTGTGTCCTCGAGTGGACATCATAGAGGCTCAGCGGACAACATAGAAAAATAACAGTCATCGGGCAAACAAAGGCAGAGATGCCTACGACACTCAAGGGATGCACAGCGCATCACTGAGAAAGGCCCAAGGGCTGCATCTGCTCATTATCCAACTTGTTCTGTGTGTGTGCAGGCATGTGTGTGTGCCTACCCACTAGTTTTATCAAATACCTATATAAGAAATAGGGGCAGATTCATCCCATAGTGCACATTGGCCTTCCTCCTCTCCACAAAAACTTTCCATTACCTTTCAAAGTGTCTAGTTCTAAGTACTTCTGGTAGGACTCCAATAGACTCTGTGTTCAGCAGCTAGGTGCCCAGTAGGCACCACCTAGGTAAACAGCCTCTCATAGGCAGGGGCTACGAGAGCCTGCTGGAGCATGGCCGCCTGCCACGGCATGCGTGCCTGACTCCGAGCACCAAAATGCTTTCCTGGCTCTGCCCATGGAAGCTGCTAATGCATCCCAGAAAGTGTTTACAGAACACACAGCACAAGTGCTCCGCCTCTGGAACTGTGAACAATGATGTGGGCCACATGTTGGACCTCCCAAGGATGGGAAGGAGGGTGACAAGGTCAGCGCAAAACCTCCAGCTACATCCCAGAGGCAAGGCCACAAAGCTCATCCAGGAAAAGGAGGCCACTGCCCAGGACCCCAGAAAGCACCTGTCAAAGTCTGAGAGGGTCCGCCTCTAGGAAAGCACAGGGCAGGAGGCAAAGTATTGATAATTGTCTGGCTGACCAGTGCCTAAGGGAAGCAGCTCCACATTCTTTTTTTTTTTTTTTTGCGGGACCGGGGTTCAAACTCACGATCTTGCACTTGCCACGCAGGCACTTGTGCCTCAGAGCTATCTCCCCAGCCCCAGCAGCTCCACATTCTAAGTGTGAAGTTTTACCCAGAACACAATTGGTTTGATGGACCACAAGGCATTGAACCTGCTTTGCTCTGCCCATCCTACATATTTGCCATCGTCTCCCAATAGAACTAAGCATCCACGAACACAAACAATTGTCGGCACACAGGCAATCGTTCCTCAGCAGGATCTGGCTTGTCACATCCAGGCTGGCTTCCTTCTACCACCAGCTTCAATCTTCAGTCCTGGGTATTCGTCAGCCCCTCAGGGAGATACCAGACCATTCCAGAGGAAAGGAGCTTTCACAGGCTCTACCTCATCCCAGACAAAGACGCCAACAGCGCTTGCTCCTCTCCAAACCCACCTGCAGCACTGGACACCCACCAAGAGGTTCTGCTAATAATCTTATCCCCCTTGACATTATTGTTGGACTCTAACATATATAGGTGTCTCTCTTCATAAATTATAGACTCCTCACTGATGCATTTCATTAGCAGCTTAAAATATACTCCTAAGTAAGCCACACTAAATCCTCAGAATTCCTTACTCTGATTCCCAGGGTGATCATTTCTACTTGGATTAAAGGGTGACAGAGTTTAAAATAGCCAGACTTCTATCAAATAAACATGCTTTGGTGCTATCAAATGCTGGCAAGACACTTCCTCCCAGGGCACTTAGGGTGCAACTTGATAATAAAGAGAAATATTAGCATAGAGAGATGTTGAACACTCCACTGCTGATAACATCAAGAGAAGTAAAAGGCAACCCAGAGAGACGACCAACAGGTAGGGAAGTAGAGTGTAACCTTGCCTCCTTGCGTGACAGTATCCATCGTCTCAAGGAGGGGACTGTCTTTGTTCATAAAAATAGCCAGGCAAACAGTTAGGGGAGGGTGAACTCCTAAGGACATAGACCAGTAGAAGACAGGAAAACAAAAGAGACAGATTGCTCCCACTAGAACTAAACAGGAATGAGTGTGGGAGTTGCCCATGGAAAAGAAGAAAGGACGAGAACCATGAAGAAACAGTGAGGACAGTAGAACACCATTCCCTAGTCCAGAGAATGCAACTAATTGTCAAATAGCCATGGAAATTTACAAAAATATCAAACTGTCAAATGCCCTTGGAACACAAGTGAAATCAAAGCTTTTAATATAAAAGGCTTTTCATATAAACATAAAACTTTAAAGACAATATTCTCTAAAGAGGAAATAAATCAGAAATCATCAAGTAATTTATAATTTTTTGGAAAATAAACTGAAAGAAGTATTCTCCTTTGCTCTGTCCCACCAATTATTTAACTTCTGATGAAACAAGTTTCTAGAACTTCTAAAAAAGGAAATCCTAAATAAGTCAGTAACTGTATAAAAAGTAGCTGTCAAAGCCATAGTCCCCCCAAAAAAGATTCTGCACCCCCTTTATTTCATTGGAAGCTCCTTCAAAACCTTCCAGGAATGGGTTCTGTGCTACTTAAACTGAACCCGAAAAATAAAAATTATGGAAAGTGCCCCAATTCATTTTATGAAGTTAATAAAAACCTTGATATAAAAACCTGAAAAATATAGTACAAACCAACATCTCTTATGAATACAGATGTAGCAATTTTCAATAAAATATTTGCAAACCAAATCCAGCTGAATATTAAACAGACAATATATCATGGCCAAGTACAGTTAATGCCAGGAACACAGAGATGATTCAATACTAGGAAACACGTTATTATGATCCCTCATGTTACTAGGTCAGAAGAGTGAAAAATACAATCTTGCAGATAGCGCTGAAGAACCCTGATGATACGACATGCTGGAAATTCCAACTGTATATGGACACCACTGCTAGCTGTAGGTATGTTGAGGTAGGCACCAACCGGGGAGCTCTCAGTGATGGCCAACAGCAGGGCTGAGGCACAGTCTGAGATTCCAGATACTGTTCTAGTGCATACCTGAGTAGGCAGAGAGTGTGGTCCACTAATCAGAGCAGAGTGACTGCTTGAAAACTAAGCTAATTTACCTTTGTGGCAAAGCCAGGCTTTCCAGGCAGGCTGATGGGTCCAGATAGCAGACTTTAATCACGAGACTCCAACCACCACTGTAAATGTGGATCACTGCATTTCAGAGGCACTAACACTGGTGATGTGGAATTGTGGCCAGGTTTCCCTGATGGTCCAGCTAAGCTTTTCATCATGCCACAGATGTTTGTGCAAGATTAGAAGAGGCTTTGATACCTTCCATACTGCTTTGCAGAAACCTGACCTAAACCCAAGTCAACAGCAGTAGGGTTCCAGAAAGTTAGTCTGCTTTGGACCCTAGGTCAGAGCTACTATTCAGACTTTTCGACCGTGACCCTTGAAAAGGAATGAGTTTTGCTTTTTGTGCCATGAAGAAAATGCAAATAGATAGATAGATAGATAGATAGATAGATAGATAGATATGTAGATATAGATATTCATTTTGCTTAAACATTTCAGGAAACAATATTACCATGTGGTTCACCTTCATATTTGCTTTTCTTTTACATTCCTTTTCATTTTAGTCCAATTTATTCTATTTAACAAATGGCTAATAATGATCTAACCAAGTTAATCTCATGGTCCACAAATGGCCCACCTATAGTCACACACCTATAATCCAAGCATTTGGGAGGCTGAAGCAGGACTATTGCTCTAAGTTCAAGGCAATGCTGGACTACACAGTGAGTTAAGACCAAGCTGAGCCACATAGCCTGACTCTGTCCCATGAAGTAAATTAATAAAATGAGCAACTTTCTGAAACACATTCACTTAAAAAAAAAGTTATCATGAAAATTATTTGCATTATATCCTGATGAAAGCATGCAACTCCACAATAAAGGATTTGTGCCTCATAGCAGACAAAGTGGGACTCACACAAAAGCAAAGATCAAACAGATCACGAACTTGACTTCAGGGACACTCAAATCCAAATTATCAGACCAAACAACAGAATCAGTAGTTAGTAAGACCTGGGGAAAACAAAGAGTGAGCAAAGTTTTCTTCAGTTATATTGTTGGATGCTTTTCTGGTCACCACATGAGATTTGCCTGTCCTATACGCCCACCTGCTGTGCTTTTTCAGCAGTAGAGTCATTGGGGGATCTCAAAAGAACCCCTAATTCACAGGCTCTTCTTTAGGAAAATCTTGTCTGCTCTGTCTCCTACAGCTCCCCTTTGCAGATGGCTGTGTTGTACACCTGGACAGCGGGAACGTTGTTATAAGGTTTTCCTTTCAATTCTGGGAGACATGCTGTTTTTGTTAACTGGGGCCTCCAGAGTTGATACCCCATTCTTGCAAGTCTCACCCAGAGATTCCCCTTTCCTGTTCTTGCTCAAACTTAGTAGACTGGCACCATGACAATAGCCTACAACTTCAGAGTAAGCCTTGTCTGCTCACAACCTCAGGAGACACCTGTCACCATCAGCAGCCTCCTCCCAGCTCAAACTTCATGAAACTCAAAGTCTACACAGTTACATCTGGAGGCTGGGGCTGGTTTCTCCTCTTACTGGATATAAACCTTATTTTGTTTGTTTGTTTGTTTGTTTGTTTGTTTGGATAGAGGGTCTCACTACACAGTTCAGACACATAGTGATCCTCCTGCCTCAGCATCCCCAGAAGTGGGATTACAGGCATGTGTAATTATGCTCAGTTTTGGGATGAGCACTGAATGCCCAAGGCTCTGGAGCTGGCATAGCATGTGGTACCATAATTGAACTCAGTTTCCTGGGCTTACCAGGCAGATGCTTAGATAGCCAAGCTATCTCCCCAGCCCCATAAACCTTATTCTTTTCATTGATGGCTGTTATATGGTTGAGAGAATAAAATTTTATTATTTCTCCACTATGTCATCTGCCATTTAAAGCAGTAAGACTTTTAATTATCAGAATGTGACCAAATAATTTAGAGATCTACCTAGTCCTAACCCACAATAATGGAGGGAAACCTTGCTTCAATAGATACTGAACACACTACAAATATATTTTAACTTCAAAAGTATGAATTAGCACAAGAAGGGATCAATAAGTTAACTATCTAAACATTCTACACATCTGGATGTTTGGAAAGAAATATAAGACTAGAAGAAAATGTAGATGTATAGTGTATATATTTTCTTTCTTTTTTCCATTTATGTACTTGGTATAAGGTCTCACTAGGCAACACAGATTCATAGTGATCCTGTTTTCAACCTCCCTAGCACCAGTACAGGCGTGCACTATCACACCTGGACTCAGTCTCTGGCTCATTGCAACCCAGGACTAGGGCCAGAGCAGCATGCAGGACCAGGGAGTGAACCTGGTCCTTGTGCCTGCCAAACCAGGCATTTATTCCACTGAGCTATCTTGCTGACCCTTATATGTTTCCTTCAATAAGACTTTTCTATGATGCCAAGGCAGAGAACTAAGAGATTTCCAAAGTAGACTACTTAAAAATTTTAAATATCAGTACAACAAAAGCATAAATAAAAAATAAAGTGTGACAAAATGGAAAATTATTTGCAATATAAAAAGACAGAAGACCAATATGCTTTGTACATAAAGAACAATTACAAATTTAAAAGAAATTTTCAAAAGAAAAATGGACAAAAATATGAAGATGAAAATTTGTTGTTCTGTTTCTGATGTCTTATAAAGACAACACACAAAAGTACTAACATATAAGACTCAAGAGTATTTTTCAGCATCTCTAAAGTTTTTTTCTTAATCTTACATTGCCAACTATTACAAGGTAAGAGAACACATTGATGGAAATGTTGTAGAAGGTAATTTAATAATACAAATCAAAGGACTTAAAAACTTCATATAGTTTTTGAGCCCCAAATTAAATTATGTCTAGGCAAATACATTTCTTAGAAATATATTCAAAGCAAATAATCACAAATGTGGGCAAAGGTGGATCTGCTGGTATATTTGTAGCAGTAACCCTTGCAACAGCAAAAAATCTGACCTATGGCTGGAGAGACAGCTCAGTAGAATAAGAGCTTGCCTGGCAAGCAGAAGGGCCCGAGTTCAATCCCTGGTTCATACATATATATATATATATATATATATATATATATATATATGTTTAACAGTGAAGAATGAATAAAGCATAGCACATCCAAATGATGCAATGCTATGAGTATATCATATATCATTATAAAAACAATTATGTGAAAGTATTCTTCAGTGTTCAGTTTTTAAAGTAGTTATTAAATAGCTTAATTACTTTTTAAAAGATACATATATGTTAATGTTCTAAAGAGACTGTTGGGAACATACAAAAAATTTCAACAGTTGCTAGTACTAAAGGTGACATTTATTTTCATGTTTGCATTTTTAATTACTCATTTTTATAATAAACATAAGATTTTTGTTTTGTTTTAGATCATAGAAACACACAAAGAAAATATCAAAAGAGGAAAATCAAAATAATTCTTCAATACTATAAGTGATTGTTGATTAATAAAGTAGGGTTTCTTAGCTTTATACTATTTGCAAAATAAAATGCTATTACATTTACAGACGAAGGCTTGGAGAACAAATGTGATCCTATTCAACCACAGTAATTTATAGCTGTTCAGTGCTGACAAATTCCAGAAAGTAATTGCACAAAATACTTGGAGAGGAAATCGCTTTATGCTTCCATGCTATTTATGGAAATTAGCATCTTTGTAAAAATAAACGGAGAGTAATCGCAATCATAAACCTTGAAATGTGGTTTCCATAAGACATTAGCTTTGGTGTTTTAAGAACCATTAGGGATACAATGACGGAACAGTGCCTGTTTTTCCCCATTATGAAACAATTACATAGAATTCTTTTTTCATCTTGTATCTCTCATCTCCGCCTTTCTCCTGGATGCTTCCCTGCTGGAGTACAGATGCAAAGAAAAACTTTCCTTCTGCTCCCGCGTCCCTCTCATACATTGCCTCAGCTTTCTGCAGCGCACATCATTCCCCAAACCTACTCCCTAAAGGTTAGCCAATCATTTCCTGGGATGAGCTGTCACATTCCTGATCCCCTAAAACTTGTTCAAAACCTGCAGAGATCTTTGGTTAATTTCTGACTGTTCTGTCTCCTGACTCCTTTGATCCTGCCATTGCAAATTCTGTCCCCTCGGGGCACTAACATGGTTCCTGCATTCACACCCTCTTCGAGTCCACAGCCAGCACCACCATTGCTCTCTAGCAAATTGAGTTTCAGATCTCATCTTTACCAACCTGGCTACTGCCCGAGACCTCCCAAGAGTCCTCCCTGTGGTCTGACAGAAACTCCCTGTGCCTGCCAGCTCTTCCTCACCAACAGCAAAGCTGAGGGTCCCCAGGGGCAGCCCAGGCAGGCAGAGCTCAGGAACTGGGTAGCACTTAAAAGGACTCACAGGTAAGTCAACGAAGGAGTAGGAGATGGAAAGCTTACAGAGCGAGGAAGACAGGGGTAGAGGTGTCACGGGTGATAAGCTGGCACAGCGCTTGAGTTCTCTCTGGCTCATTAGGCTAGGTGGCAGATTTCTAGGCTTTGGGGACAGCACAGAACTGAAGTGTAGTCCTCATCCAGGATGATTTTAGGTCAGTGCTCACACTCTACCACCAGTGTTAACACAGATTGGAATATTCACTCCAAATCGCAATACAGGACACAGGAAGCACATGCATGACATACAATCTGGAGAACTAGAAAAACTACTCAGAGGGCCACCCAGACAGCTCAGTGGGACTAAAGCACCTGCTTAGGCAGGTGCAGGGACTAGGTTTTGATCCCAGGTGTGCCAGCCCCACCCCAGGGCATGCTGAGATGCTGAGTGAGACCGGGTGTGGTGGTTCCAGCCTATAATTCCAGTGCTTGGGAAGCTGAAAGCAGAAGGATCACAAGTTTAATCTGGGTAGAAAGACCCTGTAGACCCTGCACTAAATACATTTTTTTAAAAAAGAAAGAAAAATTACTAAGAACTAAAGCAGTAAATAGGAGGAAGCACAATTCACTAAGAAAGAATTATTCAAGGAAGCAGACATGTGGGCAAAGATGTAAGGGCAGGAGGTTCATCAAAGGTGGCTACCAGTAAGCAAAAGGGAACAAAGCAGTCCAATGGTCCAACAAACATGTGTCTAGAGTATTATGGCATTATGCGACATGCATAAGTACAATGGAACATATTAAAAATGAAACTGAAGGGCTGGGGAGATAGCTCAATGGTCTAAGCACCTGCCTGGCAAGCACAAGCACCCGGGTTTGATCCCCAGTACCACATGCCATGCCAGTCCTAGAATCCTGGGTGTGCTGTGCCAGGCAAAGTAACTGGGCATGGTGGTGCTCGCCTGTAATCCCAACACTGGGGAAGCTGAGACAGGAGGATCACTGCAAGTCCAAACTGCATATGGAGACCTTGTACCAAATAAACAAATAAATAAATATCTTTAAAAATGAAAATGAAGAAAGAAAAGAGATTAGGTACCTGTCAGGCAAGCTGGTATTCCATTCACCAGATGGGAGCTGCTTCTTTGCGGAAGCCTTCCAGAGCACGGAAAGGAGAAAGAAGAAGTCAGCAAGACAGAGAGGAGACAGCACTGCAGCATCCTGGCCTCTCACAGTAGCACTATTTCCTATAGATCAACTGGACAGTGGCAAAGGTGTTGGCTTTAAACTCTCCTGTCAGAGCTTCCCCCACCCCCAATCAGGCACGTGCTGGGTGAGAAGAACTCAGCATCAAGTGGCAAGCCAGAGCTGGACCGCCTCTGCAGGGGAGGCCCAACAGAGCCCTCTGAGCAGCTTGTATCCACTGCCAAGAAGCCAGAGGAAGCTGGAAAGGCCGTGGCAATGATCAGAGTAGGATACCCCATGGGTACGAAAAGGAAATTTGACAGTAGACCAATGACTGGCTATATAGCTATGCTCCCACTGAGCTGAGACTTCTTGATAAATCTGTATCTTTCTGAAGTCCAAATCCACAAACTACCTGAGAAGTGTCAATCCTCATAGACACTCAAACTACAACTCACCAAGATCAGCCAAATCCAGAGAGACCTAAAGGGAATTATGGGCCATGTCTGAGTCAGGACTTCTGTGAGTTAAGCAAAGTCTATGGCTTCTGATCCAGGGCTGTCTCTGAATGGATCCTCACTGCCCATGACTGGCAGAGACAATGGCAACACTGTGAGTCAGTGGGGGAAGTGGATGGCGAGACTCTTGTGGATGGGGCAAAAGGATGCTGTGAAGAAGACTGGATAGGCCACCATCATGTCTCCTATCTTCATGCCTGTACTTGGGATTGCTCCTGAGTTATGAGCAGTGGAAAAGGATGCCTGCTGGTCATGGGGAAGAAATTAAGGCTTAAAGTACACCCCTGATCTACTTAGTTTGCACTTGATTCTATAAATTACCATATATTTTATGTCTTAAAGCCAATCTATACTTTTATAGTTCTAGAGTCAGAAATCTTCAAAGAATTCTTACAGGATTAAGATCAAGGTGTTACCAACTAGGGTCAGTTACTTCTGGACCCCAGGCAAGGAGTGGTCCTTGCCTCTTTTAGCTTCAAGAGGTTGCCAGCATTCCTTGGCTCCTGGTCACTTTACTCCAGCTTTTTGTTTTTGTGATAGCATCATCTGCTTTGTCTACTCTGTCTTGTCCTATGCTCCTCTTATAAGAACTACTGTGACTATGCAACCCTTAAGAATACCCCCGCCCTCAATCAGATCTGCAACTTTTTTTTGCCATATAAGGTAATATTTATGGGCTGCAGGGGTCAGCTCACCATACAACACAAAGGCTTCCACCCTCTCTGCACCACAGCTCCATTTATATTCTAATGGTCAAACTGGCAAGGACCACATGAGCATACACCCACAACTATGCTAGGACCGTCCTACCTCCAAGTCCTCTACAGGGCCAGCCTTCTATTCCAGTCTCTAGCCTCACAATCAGAAACAAAAGGAGACACCATTATTTCTTGCACACAAGCATTCACAAGACCCAGGAGATAGGATCTGATCCAACTCAAGATACTGCTTTGAGTCAGGCATGGTAGCACACACTCATAATCCCAGCACTTGGGAGGCTGAGTCAGAAAGTTGTTGTGAGTTCGAGACCAGCCTGGACTATAAAAGTTAGTTCAAGGCCAGCCGGAACTGCATAGCAAGACCCTGCCTCAAAAAGACAAAAAAAAAAAAAAAAAAAAAAAAAAAGTTTAAGATACTGCTTTTACAAGTTATGTCCTGATAGTGTCAAATTCCTCCCAGCCTTTCACTTGCGTTTCAAAACTGTCACCTTGAGACACTTCTTTCACTTGGTTTCTATGAACTTGGCAAGGGAGGATTATCAAAGATTGCATCACCTTTCAGAAGAAAATGCCCCACCCAAGGCCAGGGAGGTGGGGTGACAGGACCTGCCAGAGAACCCAAGCAGTGCAGCACCTCTCCAGTGGAAAACATGCCAGGGACCACTCAGGTATGCACGAAGTCACATTGATCTGATTATTTGAAGAGATAATAGCAAGTTTACGTGTCCAAAGTTAAAACCACTTCTAGAAGGACTTGCCAGAGAACTGTTAATCTATCTTATGATTATTCACTGAGTAGACAGCAAATGCCATTTATTCTTCCAGGCAAGATTAAAAAGGCACAGATTGTAATTCAGGACAGAGTACATGCAAGATTCATCCTCAAGGTGTTGGGAGAAAATCTGAAAAGCTCTCAGTGCATCAGGCTGGGAGAGTTGGAGCAGCAGCTGCAGTCTTTCCTGGGAAGATCGAATCCCCAAGGAGAGACTCAGAGCAACAAAAAACTTCCAGGGCCTGTGAAACAGGAAGAAGGGAGGCCATGCCTGCTGTCTGGGAGAGGAGGACAGTGGACCCTTCCGGAATGGTCAGGAAAGAGTAGGAAAAACAAGGGCTACAGCCTCATGCCTTGTTCTCAGTCTATCAATTACTGCCAGTAAATATGTGATTCAACTGGAAAAATCTTTGAGTGATTAGCTAGAAATCCACACTCCTGGCTGCTGAGATTCACTGTCTATTAGTCTTCTACCAGCCACCTGGTGGCAGCACTCATGAGGCCAGCGAGACACCCACACCTGAAGCCAAACTCACGATACACTTCAGAGGGGTGGCTTCATGTTAATCCTCCACTAAACTTCGGGAGAACCCAGGGAGACAGCCCTGCCTACACCTGTGCACACCTGCAGGCACTTCCCTGAGATGCTCAGGCCCCAGTCCTGGCCTCTGCAGCCTCTCTTCTGCTCACCGGATGCCTCAGGAACACCCACTACAGCCCCACCACAGCAAAGGCACCGTGCTCATCCAAACCTTAATTCTAGCCAGCAAAGAAGACAGACAGCATTTACTGTGAAATTACTATGTGCTAGGAACTACATTATGTTTTGCTGTTTTTCCACTTCTCCATGTTTTAACTCCTCCAAACATGTGTGAGATAGACACTAATATTACCTCCTCTCTACAGAGAAGGAGCAGAGATGGGCGGCAGTAATGTTTGGGTGACACAGTACTGAGGTAGGGGTTCTGGGATTAAATCAGGAAGAGGAAGGATGATGGTGACCACTACTCTGAAGTCTCCTTTTATGCTATGAAACAGCACCACCACAGGCATACAGATACGGAAAAATCCAAAGAGGGCTGTGAGTGATTCAACTGGGCAAACGCTGCCCTTGGCAAAGGGTCAGCAGACTGCCTCAAAGCACATTTAAATTTTATAGGGTGAAAGAAGGCAAAATGACATGCTATGCCTTGAAGGCTCAGCCCCATTTGACCAGGAAAAAGCCTTCGATGCTCTTGCAGTCAGCCTCAGCTCCTCTAAAGCGACAGAAAAAATAGGGTCGCATGCATTCACCCCAACATTCTACCTTGCCAGGGAAATACTATGGTCACCCTAAAAATACTGTATGGCTCCAGGGAAGCACCAAGAAAATGGAACACTGCGGAAGAAGATGTTCCTTGCTAAGCAGTTCTGTGAGTCACAGAATTCATGCAGCATTGGAGCTGAAAGAAGCCTCAGAAGCACGAGGTCCAGGACAGTGAAACATGAGGCAGAGAAGTCTGATTAACTTATCCTCATGCATGCAGGCTTATTTCCCAGCCCTTCAGTGCCAGGCCCTCCGCTAGGTCCTGAGGGGGTAGAGCCCAGCAAGCCACGTGCCCGAGAAGTTACAACTTTAGGAAGGGACGGTCGTGTTCTAACTCACACAAGATGCTGCACGAGGCAGCCACAGCAGCCCTCAGGACACAGGATCAACCCAAATGTGCTCTGCGCTTTCGATCTGGGGCCACACACTTGGCTGAATCCAGGCTGCAAACATTTGTCTGGCTTTCATTACTTTGTAAACTAGGAGACTTTGTAAGAAATCTGGATGATCCAGCCGTCTTGAAAAGTAAAACCCATCAATCCAGGGCTTGCATTCCCACTTAGAGCAAAGATGAGCTGAAACGGCATAGAAGCTGCACTTTGTAGTGCTGGAGATAGAACCCAGAGGCACACGCGTGCTAGGCAAGTGCTGCGCTCCCAAACTACACACCAAGCACTGGCCTAGAGGCTGCCTTAGGTGGGCCAAGCAAGTGTTCTGATTTTGCCTCCGTCACTACACTCTCTGTTATCTGTCAGGCAACAGGAACCTCACTCCTCTAAGTCTACCTAATAGGCAAATAACAGCGTCATGCCTTACTCAGCCCTGCTAAGCTGAATGGACAAGACAGGAGTCTAAAGAGATGACTGCAAAAGTGGTGGGATATGTGTTAGCTGAAGCTAAGGAGCACTTACACAGTGGCTGAACTAGGGCAAGAACCTGGCCTTACCCACTCCTCTCACTTCAGCCTCTAGCAGCAGAGCACACAGAGACAGACATTCTAGTCCACAAAACAGGGTCTACCATAGCCCAGATGTACTATGGCTGCATGCCATCCACAGTGGCATTAAGGCCCTGCTCAGGATCTACAGACAACCCAAGGTATTGGGATGATCCTTGTAGCTAAACCCCCTGGCAATACCATAGGCTGGAGACAAGAAACAAAGTCCTTTGGTGTAGGATCAGCACTATGTAACTATACTACATCTATTTGGTCCAGAATAACGCTCCTGTGGAAACAGCCAGAGCCCACCATCCCCCCTCCCTTGTTACCTGCAGGAGAGCAGAATGTGTGAAGATCATCCATACCAGCAGCCGCCTGGGGCTCCTCCAGGAAGCCATGGAGCCCAGCCTCCTAAAGGATCCCATTCACAGCCTACAAAACAGGAAAGAGTGGGTTTCCAACCACTCTGGCCCTGATGCCCACACCCATGATTTAAGAAGCAATTGGAGGGAGGGGGACCCTGGAGCCAGATAACTATTGTCTTGGGAAGATCTTGCTGGCACTGGATGGGCTTCCTACTGCTAGGGGGGAGCTCAGCCTGCCTCCATGGGCACTGCTCTATTGCCGCCCCCAACCAGCCAGGACATAGCTGCCCTGGCAGCCTTGTGGCCTGTTTGTCAGCACCAGGGTGTGGCTACAGGCATGTGACTCGGGAAGCCACCAGAGAGCCAAAGGCTGGGGCACCTGCCAGCTGCTGCTCCTGGAGGCAAAAATAGGTCTGAAACTACCTAAACTAGTCCAGAGAAGGAAGGGACTTGCCTAAGGTCACACAGCAAGAGTAACATTGTAGGACTGGAAGGCAGGCCTTCTCCCACCACAGGACACCAGGCGCTCTCTGGGTCCAGATCGAAGCTCCCAAGGCTGAGGTACTGCAGGGAGGTTTGGCAGGCAAAGCCCAGGGCTGGCCTAGCAGTCTCCTAAAAGTAGGCAAGGGCGGACCAGCAGAGCTTAGCATAGACTCGCAGGGAAATCAGAATGAGCCGAGACTGGAAAAGCCGAGGTCACCCTCCACTTTTGCCTCGCCTAGCGGGCGCCTTGGCGGAGCCGGTGTCCGGGGGCGGGTCGGTGGCTTCGCTCCATCTGGAGAAGGCATTAAGGGCCTGGACTAATGCGATCCGCAAATGTGCTGCTGTTTCCGACCCGGGGCGGCGACTCCGGAGCGAGCGAGGCGGCCAGGACCAGGCTGGGGCCGTGCGCCCCCGTCACGCGCTCTCGCCGGGGCACCCTGCGATTTTCCGCAGCCCGGTGCTCCCGTCCACCTTCAGGGCGCGCGTGCCCTCGGTCCTGTGCGCCCGGGGACCGGCTGCCCTCGGCCGCCTTCTGTAGACGCTCCCATTCCGGATGCCCTGGTCCAGCGGAGTCGCCGCGTCCGGAGCGTGGTTCAGCCCTCAGGGAGCCGGAAAGACCCTCCCCGAAGTTCCCGAAGTGTCTGGTCCCCAGGGCGCCCGCTGTGTACCGCCACCTTGCTCGGAGCCCACAGCCCCTCTGCGAGGCCACGGCTGGTAGCCTCCTCCGCCCGCCCCGATCCCCGCCCCGCGCACTCACCTGGCGTCCGCACGCGCACGCGGGGCTCCGCGCGCCGGGCAGAGGCGACCCCGGTGCGGACCCGGCCCGGCCCGGCCCGACGCCGCCTGCAGCCCGCGGCCGCCGAGAGGAGCCGGCTGGGGCGGCCGCCGCGCTGTCCCGCCCCTCGGGCGCGCCGAGCTCGCTGGCCCGGGCCCAGGGCGGAGGGCGCGCGCCGCCACCTGCCGCCCGCGGGCGCGACCGAGCGGCCCGGGGACGCGCCTCCGCCCGCTGCCTGGAAGCCGCCGGCCCAGAGCCAGCTACGGGACCCCGCCCTGCGGGCTCGCCCACAGCCTCAGGCCCGCGTCCGGGGCATTGATCCAGGAGGACCCCAGCAGAGCCCCGCGCCTTCGCGTTGGCGCTTCTCGGCCCCGGCCCCCAGGCAGCGCGCATGAGGCCAGAAACACCTGGCACTGGGACATGTGGCGGGCTTGAGGTGTAGAGCATTGCGGTAGCGGGGATAGCTCAGAGCCCCGGTTTGGGGATGGTGGTAAAGGCGAGACTATCAGGGGTAGAGGGACTGGCAAGGTGCCTCGTAGAGCTGTGTAGAGTACAGGGAGGTCAGAAAGTGAGAACTTCGGCTTATGAACCTGGGCCAGGGCAATCCTGGGGTGTCCGTGGCATCAGGTCCAGGGCTTCCTGGTGTTCCTGTGTGTCACCAGTGATTTGCAACACTGTCCTATGTCATCCAGGAGGAGTCTGAGGCTTTTTGAAGGATATATAATTTACAGGGTGAGGGAAGAAGCCAGGACTGCACCGCGTGTCTGGTTCTCCATGGAATGTGGACTATACCTCCTCATGGTCTCTACTGCCCTGCTAGCATTGGCACACCCGGGTGCTGGAGGACCTCCACCAGCAGGAGAAACTGGTCACCTTCCTCACTTATTCCTGGACTTCCTTTTCCTCTGATGGCCTTCACTGGCCAAGAAGAGGTCTCCAAGACCCTCTTCCCTCAAGATGAACTGGCTATGACCTTTTGAAGAGACCAGAGGACAGGTTAGTGTGTGGGTCACAGAGGACCTGGCAGGGCTCACCCAAAATGCACCTGTGCACCTCGAGTACCCTTGAGGAGCCTGGCCTATTACGCAGAATTGCACAAATAGTGGGAGTATCCAGCCAGTCCTTTTGCAGGAAATAAAATTAGGTGCCCACCAGCCTCTGCTCTTAATATTTTGGTCAGCCAAAATATTAAACATAATGTCTTATTTTCATATGCCACAGGTACTGACAATGGTAAGCTGATTCAAAAACAGGTGTCTGGAAATAAGAAGAATCAGTAAGATGGGCCTCTGAAGCCTGTGGACACAGCAGTAGAAAAATGGCCATGGTAACATTCCAAAGTGTTCATGTGCCCCAGACACTTTCAGGCATTTATCCTGTCTTTGTCAACGCAGCAGCCTATGGGATTGACAATATTTTCCTCCCCTTGTGTAGTGGCTGTTACATTGTGTCAACTTGGCTGGATGACTCAGGCAGGCTTCCTGTTGGTGGGAGTCCTGCCCTGGGGTACAACTGGTTCCTCCCTGGAGCAGGACCAGGACTTGCCTAGGGTATGATTGGCTCCTCCCTAGAGCGGGATCAAGGGCCCATCTTGGGGTATGATTGGTTCCACCCTAGGGCACAATGAGCGCACGTCAGAATGACTGAGCACAAAGAGACTTTTTAAAGGGCTGTGGAAGGAGTCAAGACTTCACTTCCTCTGAGAACCTTCAGTCTTTGCATTCAGCTTGGACAAAATTGTCTCACTTGCAGTGCAGACTCTTCAGCCTCCAGCTTGGATCTTTTGCCATCTATCACAGACTCTTCAGCATCCATCACAGACACTTCATTCTTCCATTGCAGACCCATCAGCCCACGGATAGAGACGTACACAGAGCACTGCAGTGAAGTTCAAACTTTGGGACTGAATTCTTCAGTCCGGAGCATGCAGACACCCTCTGCACACTTCCTCATCTGATTCTGTGGCTGACTATTGTAAGCCAATCTTATAATTCCTTATATATTGTATATTTTGTGTTAATATCTATTCCTTATATCTGTTCTGTTCCTCTAAGTAAAACCCTGACCAATACACCTGACAAGCAAATGGAAGCAGAGGGTTGAAACACCACACATTCTTAGCAAGTTCATTTCCTGTTTCATTTCTCCAAGCATTCATTCGTATTTTAAAACCAGCCATGATATAGCATGGGGTTGATTGCAAAACCCACTTGAATATTCAACATGAAAAGGAGAATTCAAAGAAATATTATGCTGGCACAGTGGCAGCTGTATTGAGGTGGGGACCCTGTTTGCAGCTCAGGAAGGCATGAGGGCACCTCCAGAACTAGGGATTTGGCAGTGATGTGGACTCTGCTGAGGGCTAGTGTCTCAAAGTACTCCCTGCTCCTTTTTCCTTGGGCACACCTGATTTTGAAAAAGCAGCTAGGAAGCCTTCCTCCAGAGCAGGTGTCTTCTAGCCAGGTTGCCCCTCGGAGAGCAGTTGGTCCGGAGAGAGAAGAGCGAAAAATAGCCCCAGTAGCCTTACAGGAGTTTTGTGTTCCTGTTTACCCAGGCAGTCTTACCTGTGTGGTCAACTTCCTTCCTGTGAATTGCAATGAGAACGGACCACAGAGGAGAGGTTCATGGAGGACACTGCTGGGTCACCTAATTTCCCCCTACTCCACTAGCACTTTCCTTTGCATCTCTGGCCAAGTGCAGAATGAGCCTCCCTTGGCCACCCACCGCCTTCCCTCCTGCTCCTTATGGGCTGCCAAAGTATGGCCCAAATGTTTCAAATTGCCAAGGGCTTGGGATGGGAATAGATCAGGACATGGGAATATTGAAGCCCAAGAGAGGGCTATCAGGCCCCACCCAATGGGTCTGTAGGTGAGCAGCCACACCTCTACCTGCTTAGCTCCTGGGCCACTTCCCCACAGAAGCTCTCTTCAGCACTGTCCAACTGAGGGCAATGGAAATAAATGCATTACATGCTGAAAGGACCAGGAAATCAAGTTCCTCCCTAGATTCTATCTTGATTCCTTGTTTCTGTCATGTGCCTCAAGATCTGTCCTCCCTGCATGAGTTGCAGATTCCTAACCCAACTCCAGGTACACCCAGACAAGCGAATTGAGGCAATGTTCCCTTCCAGGGAGGGCCAGGGAAGCACCCATAGGTGCCCATGGTACTGGGCTCTGACAGAAGCAATGTGAGTTCACGGCCTCCAGCTTCATTTATTCTGCTTACTGAATTGATCTTTCTCTTTGCAGAACTGAAGAGAACTTGGAAGCACATTCAAGAAGGTTGTGTTATAAGAGAAAACAAGTGAAGCCCTTGGAAGGCAGAGTGGACTGCCTGAGGGATGAAGAATTCAGAAAGGCCCTGGGAGTTAGCAAAGTTAGGTGAGCATGGCACTTTCTTCATTAGCACTTGTTTGAGGTAAGTGCATACTGCCCACATGCCTTGCAAGGAGTTGTAACACATACCCAGGTCTCCTCAATCCCTTTGTTCACCCCCTTTCCCTCCTCTCTCTCCCTCTGTCTCTTGATCCCCTTCACATTTGAGAAAGATCCAGGGCCAGGAAATTAGTGAAGTACACAGGAGATACCTATGTCCCAGGTCCAGGTGAGGTTTTGTGTGATCTTGGATGCTGGGGCAGAGATTGCTGCATGGATTTGCCCTGACCTGACCAGGGAAGCCAGAGCAGCTGGCCCTGCACATCACTAATCACCGCCCTCTGGAGTCAGTGGCCTGAGTCCCAAGGCAGCTTCCCTAAGCTCTGGTAATGAGTGTGAGCCCAAAGTCCATACACTCTCATGCTGGGCTGTGTTCCTGCTGATAGGAGGTCTGGACACGTGTGCTCACCATGGTGCCTACCGCACAGAGCTTCTCATGAAGCCCCAAGTGGGACACATGCTCACCTCACGCCCCTACTTTGTGGCTTCCCAGAGTTGGGGGCCCTTGTTTGGAACGCAAACTCTTCATAAAATCTTGTCCAACTTTTCATCTGGTTGCCCTTCAGCCTGAGGATGTTCATGAGGAACTGCCACACCCTCACTCTGGGTTTGCTGCTCGTGTGGCACTGAGATCCCTGGGAAGTTCCTTAGGGTCCCAGAGGTGCCAGACTCATAATTCAAGCCAGGGGCATAGGAACTGGGACTGCTGCCACCCTGGCAGTTAGAGTCAAAGGAGATTCCCAGGAGAACAGTTTAGGGGGTGCCTTTGAGCTCATCTTACTCTGCATGCAGGAAACTCCTCTTTTTCCCTTCAGAGGCAGAAGGTGAGCTGGCCAAGAAACCCAGCTCTGACCCAGACTTGGCCATGTGTCAAGAGATTCAGGGCAAGAATTTTTGCTGAGGATCAACTTTCCCCTTCCTGTGTTGAAGTACAACATTAGAAAGCTCCAATGGGTCCATGTAGCATGACTTCTGAGATTCTTCTTGTGCTCTGCTTGTATACCATAGCCATTCTTCCTGCTCTGGTTTAGATGTGGTTTGTCCTCCAGGGCTTCAGGTGATGGAGGCGTGGTTCTTGGTGTGGTGGTGTGAATGGTGGTCCCCAGCTCACCAGGGGCTGCCCTCAGCAGAGTTAAGTGGCTCTTGTGGTCCCCAAGTCTGTCCTCACAAGAGCCAGATGTTACAAGCCTGACTCCCAAATTTCTCCCTGCAGCTTCCTGCCTTGCACGCAACCCTCACTCCCACAGTGCTCACTTGCTATGCCGTCACCCACACAGGGCCTTGGCCAGAGCTGAGCAGACGCCAAACCCATACCATGAACATCCAGACTGTGAGCTTAATCAGCCTCTCCTCTTTATAAAGGGACCTAGCCCTAAGCGTGTCATGGTAGTAATGAGAAACAGACTAATACACTGCTCTTCTGTTTTCTTCTTATTTATTGGTTGATTAGTATATGTATGCAATGCATAGTAATTACCTTTACCTTGGTGAAGTACCAAAGATATATAATATCTTGATCATTTCAATTTCCCCTCTCCTGATGCCTTCCCTTCACCCTCTCTAACCTTGGAATCTACTTCCTTATTTCCTACCATCTTTCATTTTTTGCTCCTTAAGTTATTTATACCTTAGATCTTTCATTTTAGAGAAAGCATGTGATATTTAACTTTCTCTGTCTAATACATCCATTATCAGATGTATCAGATACAGGGCCCAAGATACAGCCATTTTTCTACAGATGGTTTGAATTGATCTTTTTGGCTGAGTAATGCTCCAGTGTATATCTACCATATTTTCTTGGTCCACTTATCTACTGAGGGACATACAGTCTACTTCCATAGCTTCACTGTGAGCAGCGCTGCTGCAAACATGAGTTGCATGTATCAATGTAGTGTCATATCTTTAGCTCATCCAGGAAGATAACCAGAAGAGGTCGACCTGAGGCAAGTGGAATTTCTATTTTTAGTTTTTTGAGGAAGTTGCACAATGATCCCCACAGTGGCTGTACCAGTGGATATCCTCACCAAGTATAGGTTCCTCTTACCCCACAACTTTGTAAGCATTTGATGCTATTCAAGGCCTTAGTAACAGCCATCTTAGAGGAGGACAACAGAACCTTGATGTTGTTCTGATTTTCATTTCCCTCGTGGTCAAAGATGCCAAACATTTTCTCACACACTTTTACTTCTTCAGAGAAGTAGCTATTCATTTCAACTGCCTATTTGTTACTGGATCTTTTCTTTTGGGGAATCTAATTTTAAAAGTTCTTTATATACTGTGTGTATTAGACTTCTAGGAGCAGCTGGCAATTTTTTTCCTAGGTCTTAGTTCTGTTGCTTATTTCCTTTGCTATGCAGAAGCTTTGAGATCTGGTGCAGTCCCATTTGTTTGCTCATGATATTTCCTTGCAACCAGAGTTCTGTTCAGAAAGCCTTGCCTATGTCTGTGCCCTTAAGACTTTTACCCAACCTTTACTCCAACAGATTTAGTGTTTCTGTTTTAATATATAAGTCTTTGATTCATTTTTATTTGATTTTACAGCAGGGTTAGATTTATGGACCTAGACTTTCTCAGCTCATGGATAACCAGTTTCCCCAGCATCTTTTGTTAAGGTTGCCATCTTCTCACCAGCTTATGCTTTTGACTCCTTTCTCAAATATCAAATGATTGAATGTGCCTGAGCTCATTCCTGCATCCCCTATTCTATTCCACTGATCTACATGTGGTTTTGTGCCAGTGCCATGCTGTTTTATCACTGTACCTTTGTAATATAATTTGAAATCTGGGATTGTGATGCCTTCTGGTTTGTTCTTGTTGCTCAGGATTACTTTTGCTATTCTGGCTCTTTATTGGTTCCACATGAATATCAGAATTTTTTCTAGTTCTATGAAAGTGCTGTGGTATTTATATTAGAATTGCTTTGAGCCTATGTATCATTTGGTAATATGGGCATTTTTGACAGCATTAGTTTTCCTTATCCAGGAATAGGACTGTCTCCATTTTCTGGCTTTCTTTTTGTTTTAAGACAAGGTCTCCCTGTGTAGCTCTAACTGGTCTTGAACTCACTATGTAGTCCAGGCTGAGCTCAAAATCATGGCATTCTTATCTCAGCCTCACAAATGCTGCATTACAAATGTGTGTCAAAACACCTAGCTGTTTTTCCATTTTCTAATGCCCTTCTTATAGCAGAGGTCTTAAGCCAGGGATATAGCTCAGCAGCGTGAGTGCCTGCCTGGCAAGCACAGGGTCCTGAATACAATTCCTGGTACCAGAGGTAGGGGAGAAATATAGTCTTTCACTTCCTGGGTTAGGTTGCTTCCTAGGTTTTTAAATATTTTTAAGCTGTTGTGAATGGGTTTGTTTTCCTGACTTTTTTTCTTGGTGAGCTTGGTGATGGTTGGTGTACAAGAATGGATAGATTTTTGTATTTTCTGTACCTTGCCAAATAGCTGAATTTGTTAATTTCTAAGACTCCTCTGGTGTTTTTCAGATCTTCTACTAATCTAGAACTTAACTCCAACAATTTCCCCTTGTTCACAGGCAGACCAACAATAGACTAGCCCTTTTAGTATCCAACCAACCTTGCAGATTAAACAGCACTTACAAAAAAAAAAAAAAAAAAAAAAAAAAAACCAGCACTTACAAGCAGTCACTTCGGTGTTGCCCAAGATCATTGATTCTTTTACATAGCTCAAACAAATATGCTCATCTTGTTTTCAGAAGTAAATTAGGGGCTATGAATTAAAAAGGGGTGGAAGTCCTGGTAAGAGGAATAATACTGACAGCATAAATATGCTGGAAAAAAAATACTGTAAAAAGTCATAAGAAAGTGAAAAGATTCACTACTGTCGCTTTACAGCTTTGCCACAGGGACAGGGCCTGCAGTGACCGTGATGTCATTACACAGAAGTGTGTTTCTGTTCATGAACCCAGGTTATCTGTAACAAGCTTGCACATTAGACTTGGTTTTGGGAGCACATGCTTCATTTTGTGAGTATTGATTCAAATAGGGTTCACTTTAAGAAAAGGAAAATAGAGCCAAGCGAGACATATTTTTTGAAATACCCTTAGCTTTCTGAAAAACTCACATCTAGAACATCACTTCTGATACTTCTGAAATCCACTGTTTTATTCTAGAATTGATTCATTTGAGGAACAATAACAGAGAATAAAGAAACTGCACACTGTCCATTGCACTGTTTGAAAGTGCAACCATTACCTTCACACAAGTCTTTAGGAAGTTTTGCACACAAAAACGTGTCCTCATGCCATATGGCACTTCAGTGGCTGCATGCCACGGGATATCCTCACACACTCAACCCACAATACATGGGTGGGAAGCACCCCCAAGAAATACTGGAAAGCTTTTTTCAAATGGAGCTTCAGTAAAAACATTTCATTTTTCAAAACACATTAATGTTGCAAGATTTTCAATTGCCAGTGAAGCAACTTTTCTTTTAAGTGTATTTGTTTGCTGCAAGGTCTTGCTGCACAGCTTGGACTCACAGTGATCCTCCTGCTTTTATCCTCCCCAGCACTGAGGTTACAGGCATGTGCTACCACACCAGACTCCACCAGCGTGTAGGGTGGTGCTGGCATAGCAATTAGTGCCAGGGATTAAACTGTAGTCCCTGAGGATACTTAAGCTTGCCTATGCAAGCGTTTTAGTCCACTGAGCTATCTCACCGACCCTGCCAGTGAAGCACCTTTACCTTTCCTTACACAATCTTGGAAAAAAAGACCACACGGACAAGGATGAAAAACCAATTTCCTTCTTCCCCCACCATCAGCATGGGTCAACTGTGGACGTGAGGAGGAGCTTCTGGAAGTACAGGATGGTGCCAGGTATAGTCACAAGGACAGTGGGCCAGACACCTGTGCATTCTGAGTGACACCATGGCAGAACAACATGTAGCTCCTCCCTTGCAGGAGGAACTGAGATACAGTGTAGCCTATGTTCCCAGAGGCAACAGAACACAGAGCTAGCAACATGAAGCAGAGGACAGCACCTGGTTCATTCTTGAGGGAATTAAAAGTTTCTTGGGCAAAGAAACATTTAAGTGAGAAGTTAAAGGTTAATCACAGCACAGGGCTTTACTATAAAAAGTTTTTAAAAATTTTATCCTCTTTCTATATTCTCCAGTGTAAAACAATCAATAGCCTCAAATGTGTGTTTTCAAATTGTATAATCAGGCCTGGTGATCCATGCCTGTTACAGCAATTACTCAGAAAATTGAGCCTAAAGGATCCCTTTAGTCTATGAGTTCAAGGTCAGTCTGGGCAATGGAGCAAAACACCGTGTCAAAACAGACAGGTGGGGCTGGGGAGATAGCTCAGCAGCATAAGAAGTGCCTGCCTGGCAAGCCCAAGGCCCTGAGTTTGATCCTTACAATATACATGATAAAAACATTAAAATAATATAAACATATGGCTGGCAGATCCAATTCTACATTTGAAGACAAAGGGAGAAACAACATTGCACACTTAGATGGTTCCCCTACAATCTGTCCCACTGTGTATTTCCAGAATGGCCTCCTTACCACATTGGCCCTGCACAGGGGACTGTTTCCACTGCACGGTGATTACCACCAAAGCAGTGCCTGCTGCTGGGTCTCACCAATGCTGAGTCTCAGTTATGCGATGGTTCCCTTGCCAGTTCCCACCACTCATGCTGAATTTTCTGTCCTATCCATTTGGCAACATCAGCGAGAAGTGGCTGGTTCCAGTAAAATGTCTAAGCCCAAATCACCTGCAATATCTAATTGGCTTAAAATTTCATGTCAATATCGGGGGGGGGGGGTCTTTTGTTTTGTTTTGTTTTGTTTTTGCGGTACCAGGGATTGAACTCCGGACTTTGTGCTTGCCAGGCAAGCACTTATTCTACTGAGCTATCTCCCTGGCTTGACATCAGTATTTTAAAAATTCTTTTCCATTTTCCTTATTTAGATTTTGCAGAATAGACATTTTATTCTCAATCTTCCTGGCCCTAGATACGAATCTGGGGATGCTTATTTTACAATTTCTCAGAGTTCTTTGTTAGTCTTTAAAAACAACAATAAAAATACACTGTTCTGACATAAATTTATCAAAATGGTATTTAGCACTTTCATGGACAATGTTGAGTAACTCCACACTGTTACTTTCATGACTAACTGAAGAACCAGGCTAGGACTGATTGGGGAATTGTCTTTGGGGAATTGGGAACTTTGGGGTGATATTTCAAGTGGAAGTTTATAATGGAAGAACAGAAAAACAGCTAGGCAGACTTCTACCAGCCAGACCCAAGGGACTGTAGAAACAAATAGCAAAGACACAGGCAGAAATCCAAAGTGGCTTGCAGTGATTGCCTGTTTTGTTTTCTGGAAAAAAAAAAAACCAGAACAAAATAGGGGGGGATCTTTTAAGTCTTTTGTGGTTTGGGGAATTATGTATGTATTATGTACTCATTAGAAATTTAGAAATTCCAACTAGATACCTCAGTAGACTAAAGCACCTACTTAGGCAGAGTACAGCACACTGGGTTCATCCCCAGCATGCTGTGCCAGCCTCGCCTCTGGAGTGTGCTAAGATGACAGTTGAGATGGGGCGTGGTGGGCTGGGGAGATAGTTCAGTAGAATAAGTGCTTGCCTGGCAAGCGCAAGGACCTGAGTTCAATCTCTGGTCCCTCAAAGAAAAAAAAAAAAAAAAAAGACTCTGAGCTGAGATTGGGCGTGGTGGTGCACTTGGGAGTCTGAAAACAAGAGACTCACTACAAGTCCAGTCTACATAGTGAGACCCTGTAGACCCTGTACTAAACACATAATAAATAAATAAAATTCCTTTCCTGATTAAACATAAGTGTGGACTGATGGTGGGTGAACAGGTCCTGACGCCATCATCCACTGTGGTTTCAACCGGGGACAGTCTGCTGCTAAGTCATCAGAAGAATTCTATAGCCCATGTTGCCTTCCTGATTCTAGATCCAATGGCATTTGACACTCAGTTGTTCTGGGATGAAGTCATTTTGTTTGTGTCACCCTCTCCAATCCCATTTCTTCTTCTCTGTGCCCCACATCAAAACGAGTGACATTCCTGCCTCTGTCATATGTCAGGAATCTCGGAGCTTTGACTTACCTCTCCTCTTATCAATTCTACCTGTCTACTTACTCTAAAATCTATTATCTTTCATGGAATTTTTATCACTTATACCTGTAGGCCATCATGAATTCTTGCCTGTGTTTCTAAGAATACAAAGTAATTGTAAGAATCATTGATTCTTAAGAGCCAATTAAAAAAAAATCTAACTTGTTGTATTGTAATTATTAGCACATATTGGTACAATGGGTTTGTGATATTTTCACACATGTGAATCACCTAGTTTCAAATCTACCTCTTTACCCTTTCTTAACCTGTACTCTTCCCCCACTGTTGCCTTCTCCTCCTGAATAGCTTCTCTTCTACTTTCATGGGTTTTTTTTTCTCTATTTCTAGATTCCACATATAAGAGAAAATACAGTATGCTTATCTTCTGACTTGGGCTTATTTGCTTAACATAACGATCTCAGTTCCATCTGTTTTCCAGAATATTATGATTTTTTTTATGGTTGGATAATACTCCATTTGCATACATACCACATTTCTCATTGGTGGTCATCTAGACTGATTCTGCATTGTGGCTATTGTGAACAGACCCTGACCAACACAGGTGCAGGTATCACTATTATATGCTAACTCGTTTCAGGTGTGGTACATCTAGCCTATACTGCAATTCTGTTTCTTTAGTGTTTATTAAAAAGTTCCATGCTGATTATTTACATAGTGGCTAAACTAATCTACATTCCTACCAAAAATGTGTAAGGGTTCCATTTCAACATTCAGTAGTCTTTGTTTACTTAGTGTGAGCTATTCTTGCAGAGAGTAAAATGAAATCTCAGCATAGTTCTGACTTGCATTTCCTGATGGCTAGAGACATTGAACCTCTTTCATATAATTATGGGCCTTTTGTACTTTTTCTCTGAAGACATGTCTGAATTCATTTGCCCATTTATTGATTGGATTACTTGAAGGGTTTGTTGTTGTTGTTGTTGTTGTTATAACGGTTGATACATTGCGGTCACCTTGAGAAATTTAGAAGTTCACCTTGCTGGGGTGGGAATCCTTATTTGTAAACATCCTCAACCTGTGCAGGAAGAGAACACAGAGGTGGTGTGAGGGAAACGCACGCCCTTAGTGATGGTGGTGGGCGAAACCTGCTTATAATACAAAGGAGAAAAAGGCTTCTTTCTTGCTTTTGCTGTCTTCTATTGCCTTAAAGTGCTGCCCCTGTGCCATGTGCCACTCTGCCTTGCAGCCAGCTGATTATAGACAGAAACCTCTATGCACTGTGAGCTAAATACAAACCTTGCCTTCCCTAACTTGGGGTATCAGGTATTTTGTCCCAGCAAGGAAAGAAAAGCAAGACATTGGCATTAGTGATTTCCAGTCTCATTCTACTATTTCATTACTCTGAAGTATCATACCCAGTAATAATACTGCTCTTAGGATAAAACATGAAATTTCATAGCAGGGCACATAGCACCTGCATAGTTGACCCCATTTACCTTTAGAAAATTCTATCTTCACTTGTATTTTCATGTGTATGAGAGCAGATTAGGTCTATATTTGCAGTAATAAATAATAAAAATTTCAGGGATTTAACAGATGACAATGTCTTGTTCATGTCAAATCTGGCATATGTTGGATAACTCTCTGGGATAACTAGTTCTGCTAAGGTCCTCAGGGATCCAGGACTCTTTGATCTCTGACTGAAAGGAAGAAAAGAAAATAAGACGAGATAAAGAATTGACAGAAAAAAGCTGAAGGAGTTTCCCACCAATACTGACCTGCCCTATGCAGGAGGTTATTTAGGGAAGCAAAAAGCATGCTAATTAGTAACAGGAGAACATGAATGAATAAAACCTACTTGTATAGGTAAGTGTAGAGAACAACTTAGAATATTGTATTACTATAACAGTGACATACAAACTTTAAAATTTATCATAAAGGAAAATATTAAATTAACTACAGAGACTATAATTTTCTCTTTTTTATGTATTTGATTCAGGGTCTCACTGTGCAGGTCAGACTCATAGTGATCCTCCTGCTTTCAGCCTCCCCAGCATTGGGATAAGAGGCATGCACCACCACGCCTGGTCTCAGTGGCCGGCTCAGCATGCCCAGGGGTGGGGCCAGCATTGCTGATGGTGCCAGGGACTGAACCCCAGTCCCTGTGCTTGCCTGAGCAATCTTGCTAGCCCTGAGGCTATAATTTTCAATGTATATCTGATATACAAACATGTAAATTGTGATCTTAACACAAAATAGGAACCTAAGAAGGGTAAAAGAGAACATAGTTTCAATGCAATTAAAATTTAGCCATCAACTTAAAATAGACGGTTATAAGACTTATCATGGAAGATATTCAGTAGTCACAAAAAAACCCCTAAAACTACAAGTTGATGTTTTTAAAAGATAAACAAAATCACAGACGTCTTAACTGGAATAAGAAAATAAAGAAGACTCAAATAACTCTAGTTATAAATGAAAATGAGATGTCATAATTGATGCCACAGAAATACAAAAAGGTCCTAAGCAATTACTATGAACAGCTACATGCTAACTGGAGAACCTAGAACAAAAGGATAAATTTCTAGAAACACACTCCTACCAATACTATGCCACATAGAAAGGGCAGTCTAAGTAGATCGATAATAAGGAAACTGAAATAGTAATATAAAATCTCCCAGAAAAAGAAAAGCCCAGTACCAGACAGCTTTACCAAAACAAAAAACAAACAAACAAACAACAACAAAAAAAGATCCTAGGGCCGACCAAATAGCTCAGCACATTAAAGAGCCTGCAAGCAGGTACAGGAGCCAGGGGTTTGATCCCCAGGCCTGCCATGCCAGTCCTGCCCCCGGGGACGTGCTGAGACAGCAATTGAGACTGGGCACAGTGGCACACGCCTATAATCCCAACTCTTGGGGGGCTGTAAACAGGCAGATCACTATGAGTGCCATCTAGTAATGAGACTCTGAACACCCTGTAGACCCTTCCCTAATTTACAAAAAAAAGAAAAGATAAAGAAGAAGATCCTGCAGACTAGACTTCCAAATTTCTTGTATGTGACTAACATTATATCTTGATGCCAAAACCAGAGAAAAATACTACCAGAAAATTATAGGCCAATCTTTTTAATCTGTAAATGCAGAAATCCTCAACAAAACTGCAGCTAATTGCATTGAATAACACATTAAAAGTGTGATTCAGTATGACCAGCAAGGGCTTACTACTGGGGTGGAGGATGTTTCCACATCTGCAGATGAATAAATGAGAGGTGCTCCGCACTGCTGTGGTTTCTCAGGTCAAAGGATCCAGCCCCACAGCCTTGGCAGGACACAGGCTCCTGGGCTTCTCCCGCCCCTCTGGCCATGTAGAGCAGTAAGACAATTGCTACTGTGGTTGCCCCAACCTGGAGAGCCAGAACAGTAGCCTAGAAAGTCACTAGGGGCTCAGTCCTCTACCCTTCTGTCTCCTCTTCCTGAACTGATCCTGCCTCAGTCTCTCCCAATCAGTGGCCCACCCTGGTGGACACCCCAAAACATCCACCCATTGCCTCTGTAGCTTCTGCACACTTTCCCCAAATAGCCCTAGGGCCTCTGCTGCCTATCATAGATACATGAGCATCTATGTATGCAAGGGCAAAATGGAAAGATAATCAGAGTGAGAGGCTGACCTTGTGGGCAGCATGTCATTAGACATGCTCTGCAGCCCCCCTCTGTGTGTACACTTCTCCAGCCCAGCTGCCATGTAGTTAGACACTCAGCCTAACATGGAAGCATCACACTCAGATTTCAAATTGTATTACATACACAAAAGTCAATTCAAAGTGGATCAAAAGCTTAAAATAAGACATAACAAGAGGGGCCCGGCAGGATGGCTCAGTGGTCTAAAGCACCTGCTTGGAAAAGGTTGGGCAGCTTCAGGGACCACGGTTCGATCCCCAGCACCACATGCTGTGCCAGCCCTGCCCTCGGGGCAGGCTGAGCCGGCCATAAAAATGAGTGAATAAACAAACAAAGGTTCTGAAACAAGAAAAAAATAAATAAATAAATAATTCTTTAAAAAAAAAGACATAACAAGAAAACTCTAAAAGAAAACATAGAAACTAGCTCTTTGCACTTATTATGAACCATAATTTTTGGCAACAAAAGTAATATCTAAACTATATAAAATATTCACCAAACTCAACAACAAAACTCAGTAATGACTCAGTAACAACAACAAAATGCTGATACTGAGGTGGCAAAAAGCCCAGCATTCTTAGAAAGAACACACAGCAGGGATTAGAAAACATGCCCACCATTACTCATCATCAGGGAGGTGCAAATCAGAACCACAGGGAATAGCATAGTGCTCTATGATCCGTGGTTTTGGTCCCCAGTATCAGAAACCTGTAATCCACTGTGGTCTGAACATATTACATGGGCAGTTCCAGAAACAAGCAGTTTATATCTTTTAACTGTGTGCCACTCTGAGTAGCATGACAAAGTCTTGCTCCATCACCAGGGGACATGAATGCCCTTCTGTACAGTGCACCCATGTGGTCTATACTACCTGCCCAGCCACCGGTCAACAGCCATTCTAGCTGTCAGCTCGACTGTGCTGCTATTTCAGTGCTTGTGTCCAAGGAACACTTATTTTTCTTTATAATGGCCTTGGCATGCCAGAGGAGGAATGCTAATAGTTCAGACATGAGAGGGGAATTGTGAAGGTTTTTACTTTTAACTTTATTTATTTATGTTATGGCTGGCTCAGCCTGCCCTGGGGGTGAGGCTGGTGCAGCATGTGGTTCTGGGGATCGAAGCACAGTCCCTGTGGTTGCCTAAGCTTGCCTAAGCAGGTGCTTTAGACTGTCACATTTCAAAGTATAAAAGTTATGGTCATAGTGAGTGGTAAGTACTAAGACTAGAAAAAGTATGAACTATGTCCTCAGGGGAAAACATGGTGTATAAAGGACTCAGTGCTCCGTGACTTCAAGTACAGCATCCACTAGGAATTGAAGGACATGCCTTTTATGCATAAGGGGAGACCACTGTATCAATTCATATTTAGTAAGATGGTCATTACCAAAAATACGAGATAAACATTAGTGAGGATTTGGAGAAACAGGAGAACCTTTGTATACTCTTGGAAGGAACAGAAATTGGTATAGGTATTATGCAAAGCTATGGAGGAACTACTGATATAAAACAAGTTCAAGCACAAGTGCAGGTACTAATAATGAAGTTAACATATCATACTTAGATCTAAATGCTATGTTTGTCTTTTTGACCCATTGGTATGGGTTAAACATATTATTTAAGTGTCATAAGAAAATAATCTAATACAGCAGCTGGAGGGATAGCTCAGTGGTCTAAGCACCTGCCTGGAAAGAGCAAGGACCCAGCTTCAATCCCTGGCACTACATGCCATGACAGCCCCTGAAACTGGGCCTGGTGATGCACAGCTGTAATCGCAGTGCCAGGGAGACTGAGACATGAGGATCACTCTGAGTCTGGGCTGCAAAGAGAGACCCTGTACCAAAGAAATAAATAAACCTAATACTCAGAACACACACACATAACATTATATATATATGTATATATATGTATATATATACATATATATACATATATATATACACACACACACATATATGCATGTATACACACACACACACATACATACTCACTTTGGCCCCTGCAATCACAAGAAATACTCAGAAGTGTGGCCATTCACTTCCAGATGTTTATTACTACAACTTCTGTTTGGTTAACCTTGATCATTGAGATTGCTGTGCATGCACTTTAAATCTCTTCTTAAGGCCCATCAGTATAGTGGCTTTTCTGAGATATATGACATCCCCGAGGGTCCCCCATATGAAGATAACACCACCTGTTGAGAAAATATCCTACTATTTTTCTTGGCCTGAAGTGTGTCTATACTGTTTTTGATGGACTCTGTATATAGGTGTTTTCAGTTTGCCTATAATGTAGGAAAGGTTTAACAGTATGAACTTATAGAGGAACTATAGAGGAACTTACAGAGCCATAAAATACCATGCTATCAATACCCAACAGGCCTAGGCTTATAATTATTACTAAGCAAAAGTGAATCATAGTGTATCTTCCAATTTGTGTGAATGAATATGTATATGAGCATCTATGTATGCAGGGGCAAAATGGAAAGATAATCAGAGTGAGAATTATTTCAAAGTTATCTGATAAAAGGTGATTTGGGCTTCCTTCTTATAATTTTACATGCATCCTAAAATTTTCTTGCACAACACCTGTATTTCTTCAATAATTACAAAAATAAAGGTATTGAACTTTTGAAATTGTGTTAACAGCTGAAATGCTAGAGGTATATTTAATAATAAAAGGCCAAATTCGTGTGGCTTTTTAAAAGATAAAACAAAACTTGAAACAAGTTGTCAAGTGGACTTCTGGGTGTAAAACTATGATGCACCAAGGGCAGACACAACTCCAGTGTGCTGTCCAGTGCGTTGCCCAGTCAGGCCAAGCTGCAGAGGCCATCTGCTGGTGTGTCTGTGCTATGCCCTGCAGAGGGGACTCTGCTCAGTAGCTGACACCACCAGCCACCCTGTAACGACAGACACAGTTCTCTGCTAGACCCTGATCAGGGCAGCTCCTCTTTAGGTGCTATTGAGTGACACAAGCACCACGCTAATTGCTCAAAAGAAATCAAATGTAAATTGTTGACTTATTTATTACTAGACCAGTGGTTTATGGATACTGCTCATTGAGCTTCACTTACTACTTCCCAAGTTACCAAAATGTATTCTGGGCATTAAGAAAGGCCTTGGTTTTTCATCTGCTTGATAAATTCCTACTGTGGAAGCTGATGGTATATTTAAAAAGGCCAATTTGTGAATTTATGTAAATAAACATGGAGAGGTAGTGTAGAATGGTGAAGATCAAGGGTGTGGCTGGGGACCATTTGGGTTAAAATCCCAGCTCTGCTCATTATAAAGCATAAACACTGGAGCACTTACTTAGCTTTTCTACTCCCTTATCTGAAAAATAGGCCTCAGGGTCAAGTCCAGCTCAGAGGGTGCTTTTTTTATAAGGACCAAATGAGTTTACTCATGTAAAGTGCTTGATAAACCCTGGTACATGCATTGTAGGCCCTTCATAAATGGTAGCCAACATTATGCTTTCACTATAGACATCAGAGGTACAAGTGTTTTGGATAAAGCGTGTGTGTGTGTGTGTGTGTGTGTGTGTGTGTGTGTGTGTGTACTTATAGGTGGTTGGTAGCAAAGAATGTTGTCATAAATTTACTCACTACCAAGGACTCAGAAGATTAAAAAAAACTGCCATAATCCCCTGGTTCAGGAGACTGCTCTAGCCTCTGGGCATTTGCTTCAAGTGCCAATGACAAAGACTTGAGTGGGCAGTGGGGGGCATCAAACAATCTGAGCTCAAATTCTCCATCTGCCCCTATGGGGTTGTTGACCTGGGAAGTTATCCAATGAATCTCCTTTACAAAAGGGGGAAAACACCCATTTCTACCCTAGGATTGCTGTGGTCCTTGCTGGGCCAAAGCACATGACATATGCCTGCCCTGTTTCACTGAAGATAGTGGTCATGTTAGTGGACATTCAGCCCTACTCCTGGCCACACTGCTTCCAGGGAAGCTACCACATACTTGCCTGAGAAACCCTCTTGATACTTGATAACAGACAAAGCTCAAGTAGGATTCTTTCATAAACAAACTTGAAAGCAAGTGGAAGGCTGCCCATGCTGCCATGGCTAGAATGAGTCCATGGAACATGAAGGCCCTGCTCCAGTCTACTGATGTCTTCAGGAACCATATGAGCTCTCCCACTGTGCCCCTTGGTCAGCCAGTGGTCACAGGAGGAATGCACAACCTTTAACACTGTGCTTAAAAATCAACTCAACATTAAAAATCACCAAGGCCTGTGCCAACAGTGTGTCATGTTTATTGTGCTATTTGCAAGTAAGCTTAAAACATGAGGAAGAGAGAAAAGGCTAGATGCCATCAGCAGTGTCAAGAGACAAAATATTTAGCATTTCTTAGTTTTGAATGTTGCATTCTATTACAGCCGAACAGTACATAGGCAATTTGCTGGCATATCTGTAACAGGTAAGATTTATTTTTTAGCAACCAGAAGCAAATACATTTAAGCAATGACTTACTTGAACAATAAGCAAACAAAACCATTTTCATGTAATAAGAACCAAAAAAAATCATTTATACAAAGTAAATTGATACAAAATACATTAGAAAGAGAACACACATATAAAAGTCATTAAGTTGCCAAGAGCGCACAGAGGCCACAGAACACCACACCACACGGCGAGAACATCGGTGGGAATTCATTCAGTCAAGAAAGTGTGTCCAGAGTTTTAATTTCATGTTTACTGAGGTAAAGGCACAATCACTTCCACATAATTGATAGGGAAGAATCCAGAGTCCCCATGTATAATTCCTTCATACCAGTTTTCATCAATTTGGTTGGTTAATGTAATGATGTCTCCTTCTTTAAATCCTAATTCTCCTTGGTTTTCTGGCTCAAAGTCATAGAGACCGCGACAGCAGGGCTGGTCCATGGGAACGTTAGAACCTGTCCGCATGATATAGAGACAAAAAGCACAGGTTAACATCCCAGGTCGTCCCTGGGAACCCGGGTGCCGCAAGCAGCCAGAAGGGTGAGCGGCCCTGGCTCCCACCCTCCCACCCCCAAGCCTGCTTTGCCTCCGTCTGGGGTCTGTTTGTGGTCTCTGGCTGCCTCAGCTGACCTCTTGGGCTCAGGGGTCCATCCTCTGAGCCCTCCAATGCAAAGAACACAGGCTAAGCCCATCTGCTGGGCATGGCCACCCAGCCTGGCCTAACAAGCAAGGAAGGGACAGAAGAATCCCAAGGCCCTTCCCCACCCAGTGGGAACATCTAAAGGACAAAGCCAAAGTGATCATCACCTATGACACACAGCTTTGAGGAGAGCAGTCCCAAAAGCCACTATGGTTAGATAAATCTTTTTCCAGAGCTAATGACCAGAAGCTGGACTTGGGCAGGATGGGGACAGGAGGAGAGTAGCCCAGGTAACAATGGACAGAATATCCACAGACTAGCATGATGTCTTGAGATTATTAGACCAAGGCTTGAGTTCTCAAGAACATCTGAAAAAGCATTCTGTCCTAAAACTACGACATGGCAAGAGAAAAAGCATGTACAAATCTCAAAAAAGTCATCTGTAACTCACTCAGAGACAACCAACATGAAGCTCTCAGATTTCAGCCACCTTTGTTAGTGTGTCTGTGTATATGTTTACATAGAGCTGTTTTCTTTAAAGCTTCTCCCTGTACATACCATGTTCCCAGATTCCTTTTACCAACCAGCTATAAATTATGCCAACACAAGTTCTTTAATCAGTCATTGGAAATTTGAGGTTCTTAGTCCTTTTCTGTTTTTCTTTTTCCTTTTCCTCCCCTCTTCCTTGCTTCCTCCCTCTGTCTCTTGCCTCCTTTCATCCTTCTCTTTTACTCTCTCATGGCTTTGATAACTCCTTGGAAAAAAAGCATGTCTATGTTTATGCATGTATGCACATGGAAACAGGCAATTTTTCTTGAGGATAAATTCCTAGTTATAGATCTGATGGTCATATAACATTAATCCTTCCAAGATTTTGACAATTACTGTCAATTTATTATTCTATTATTATTTTAATAAAATCTTAGGAGTTCCTTTGACTGTTTTTGTCATAGTTGATACAGACATTTCTGGCCCTTTATCTGGCACTGTGATACCAACAATGCCATCTCATCATCATTTGTAGCTTTTTGTTTGCTAGGGTCTTTTTTTTTTTTCAGTTTGTACTGGTGATGGTTAAGGAACGTTGGTTTTCTTTTGTTTGGGCATATGTATAAAAATTAAAACTCTATACACAGGAAGACAACTTTCTATTAATTGTTTTTCTGCTACCATCATATATAAATATTAAAGCTGTGTTCCAGTGTCTTCTATTAGAATAGCTTACTTTTAATCTATTTGGATTTGGGGGCAAAAAGGTAAGGCTTATTGTTTTTAATAATACTTAAGCAATTATACCAACACAATTTAATGAATAATCCATCCCTCTGCATAATTCAAGCTTTAATTTTATATTTGTCACTTATTTAATCATTATGGGCAGTAGATCTATTTTACTTTCTGTTTTGCCCTATGGATCCATTTTTGTAATAATACCACAATAGTTTAAAAATTATAACTTTAAAATAAATGCTAACAACTAGAAACAGCAGGTTCCTAGTCATTACTCTTTTTATTTCAAAATTTCTTAAGAATTCTCATTTAAAAAAAAAATTTAACTAGGTAAACTTTTGTATCAGTGTATCTAGTTTCTCCCACAAAATATCATTTAAATTTTGACAAGATCATTTCAGTATCAATAAGATTAATTTTAGGAATTTTTCAAAATGACTGATCTCTAAAAGAAGAGATCACTAATTCATGCATTATGCCTGTATTCCTTGGCCAAATTTAGTTTGTACTATTTTGAGATTTTGTATCTGTAATATAAGACTGAAATAATTTTACTTTTGCATTCCAGTCCGACTATTTTTAAAATTACATTTTTCTATTCATGTGTCTCATGTGTGGCAAGACACCTATTTTATAGAATCTCCACATTCTGAAAACTGGGGGGGGGGGATCACCTCCAAAGTATTATGGCTTTCTGAACATAAGGGGCTTCTTTGTTTGTTTGTTTGTTTGTTTTTTGTGGGACCAGGGTTCAAACTCACAACCTTGCACTTGCCAGGCAGGCACTTGTGCCACAGAGCTATCTCCCCAGCCCCATAAGGGGCTTCTTAAAATAGTTTAAGATAATAACTTACAGTGCCTGGGGAGGAGTGGGGTCACCTCACTCCAGGTCTGTTATGGTTTAGAATCTAAAAAGTTCCTCTGTGTAGTGGCTGTGTCATGGGTGTGTGGTAACTGGACTAGTCCACTAGTTGGATTAGCAAAGTTCGGAGGGCAATTAAGTGGGTTTACTTAAGACGGAAGACCACTTCAGTGTGAGTGGCGCCAACCATTAGGTTTGTAACGTGAATGGCATAACAAGAGAATGAAAGAAGGGAGCCTGACAGGGACTCTTTCTCCTCTGCCCTGCTACCCCACTTTGGAGCCAGCTGATTACGTACTGACACCTTTTATGAACAGCCCAAATAAACCTTTGCTCCTTTAACTTGTGGGTATTGTGTGTTTTGTACCAACAAGGAAAAAGTAAGACAAGCTTTCTATAGTCCCTAAGGACCTCAGTTATCCCAGGTCCCTGTAAAGAGATAAAGGTAAGGGATGAGCAGGAGGGGAGAGCCCCAGCCACATGAAACAATGGCTCACTAGAAGGGGACAGTGGCAAAGACTTCTGATGAGGACACAGGAGACAAGATTGTCCTCAAGAAGGATATAAGGAAGATGAATGCTACTCCAGAAAAGCTATTTTATGCTTTCCATTTATATTTCTTCTCTATTATTATGAAACCTGTTATTATTATTACTATTATGAAACCCTTTTTCCCCTTTGGATTTAAAATGATAGTTGAAGCAAGGTCACCTGGAGAGTCTATTCGGTCCTCCCCCATTCTTTTAGACCCAAGTAAAGCAAGAGTCAAAGAGGGTGTTTGGCCCCTTTGTTAATGGGCAGGGAGGGGATGGACAGGGCAGTTTTCCTGCTGGGAGGATTTTAGGATGTTGGTCTCGACTGTAAAATTCGCCGAGTATTGTCCACTTGGCCCATTTCTCTAACCCACAGGACGTCCTCTTCAAATGTCACCCACCCTACAGCCTTCTCACACTTGGGCAGGTCCACACAGCCCAGATCCAGCCAAGGTCTGGGGTGGCAATGGGGTGGCTCCCCACTGCCTCCGCTGAGAAGGCTCCTTGGCTCAGCAGCACATCCAAGGGCCCAGTGCCCAGGATGAGCCTGGCAATTACATCAGATGCCCAGGCAGTGTGGTCGGGCATCAGTATTATCTTAAATTTCCGAGATCTTCAGGTGTCCAGGGGAAATGAGCAGCACAATGGATGCTCTTCTATCCACATTCTGTCCCCAGAGCTTGGAGGACCTGAGGAGCTTCAGCTGATGGGAAAGAGAATATGGCAGTGGTGAGTATGTTTCTCCCTCTCCCTCCACTGGTGACTCACAGGCAGCTTACCCTCATAGCCTCTGGTCCCACCGCAGTGACCTCTAGACACTCCTCTAGGGGGCTCCTTCCTTGTGAGGCCCTGCACCCCTCCAACCTCTACTTCCCTTTGTCATAAAGATGGAACTGAGGAGCAGGAGTTAAATCCTGGGGCTTAGAAGAGAACAGCACTGAGGGATTTGGATGCAATGAGGAACCAAGTGTTCCCAGCATGGAGCCCTTTCACTGTGTCCTTTGGTCGCATGCTGCTTTTCTGGGTGTGGGGAGGCTGGCAGCTGAGGACCACGACAGCCTGAGTCACTGGTCAGCAGTGTCCCTAGTGTTCAGCTGTCTTAATGTGGCATATGGAAATGGTTAGCACCCTTTGAGCTTTTTTCCCACTACCGGTTCTTCAGGGGAGCTAGATATGCCAAACCATAAAGGATCCTCAGGGAGCATTTCCTCAAACAGAAAATGTAAATGCCAGAAGGGACTTTGGCATCTGTCAGGAAGTCTTCCCTTCTTAGACAGATGGCATTGCCCCTAAGAGGTCACAATAACCTGACCCTTGGGCTAACTCAGAATCAGACTCCAGGGCTCCAGACGCCATCCTGTGACCTGCCTTGCTCACTGTCACCTCCTACACAATCTGTGACACCACAAACAGCTGCCAAAGCACATACTGGCTATCATGCTGACTGTGGGGACAATGCTGCTTCCCCCTGCCATTTATTCTACAAGCCACAGGCAGTGACCAAAGTCTATGCCAAATGCCACCACCTACCTGTCACACACATGGAATGCATCAGGGAAAGGGCAGGCCACACACCTCTTGCTTCACTTCAGTCCCCCCAGGCAAGCAACCGCCGCCACGCTGCCCACTTGGGTACTCTAAGAGGAGCACTTACATCACACTGTCTCAGCACATAAACACAGGGCACAGCACTTCTCAGCACCCGCATGGGGGCGGGACGGGGGGTGGAGATGCCCAGTGCCAGAGTTCCCCACCTCAGCAGCTGAGAGCACCTAGCCCTCTGCTCTCCTCTGTGGGCCACAACAACCTGCAGAATTCCCAACAGCACAGGCACCTGATGAATTCACACCAGGGCTCAGACACTGCCCTGAGTTATACCTATAGCAGAATAGGTTGATACTCAGAAACATCTCCAGGGCATCTCATTTAAGGTTTTTTTGTTGTCTGGGGCTCCTGTATGTGGGTAAAGGGCAGAGCCTGCACATGAACAAGGAAGTTGATGTTGAGCTTCAAGTTCCAAAATGATGCCGTGTCAGCTGTGAAATGCAGTAAACACTAAAGCTTTTAGGCCTTCATAACAAAGTGTGTGGTGTGGTTTGTGTGTGTGTGTGTGTGTGTGTGTGTGTGTGTGTGTGCACGCGCATGTGTTGTGAGAGAGAGAGAGAGAGAGAGAGATTAAGAAAAAGAAACCAGTCTTTGAAGATCCAAGGGCTTGAAGACTTTCATCCCAGAAATTTTTTTTTATTATAAGCTATATAGAGAGAGGAACTATTTACCACCACTCTCAAGAGAGCTATGTGCTCTTTTGAAAGCCCTCTGGATCTCACCCTTGAGGAGGTGGTCTGAAGGCCCACCTCCCACTGGAGTTCTGGGAAGGCAAGTTGCCCAACTGCTCTAGACTAGCAAGAGTGACAGAGCCATGGAAATGTTGGGGTGGTATAGTTAAGCAGGGGTGGCTCCCCATGAACTGTGAACAAATCCCCTCATGTACCAACAAATGGTGCTAAGGTGCAGACCAAATGCAGCTGCTAAAAACCTCTAAGTTCAGAAGTGGGGCTTTTAGAAGGTGAGAGATAGGGCCTGGTAGGGGTGGTCTGAGGAGACAGGTAGGGTATATTTTCTCCTCAGCGCTCTCTCTCTCTCTCTCTCTCTCTCTCTCTCTCTCTCTCTCTCCCTCCCTCCCTCCCTCCCTCCCTCTCTCCCTCCCTCCCTCCCCCCCTCACTCATTCACTCTACTTACTGGCTGCCATGAAGTTCATGGCTTTGGGCCAGTGGGCCATGGACTTAACCCCCTGAACATGTGAGCCACAGGAGACCCAACCTTTGTCAATGTCAGATGTTTGGTGACAGTGGTAGAGAGCTGGCCAATGCCCCAAGTAAGTGCTGACGATCCAGTTAGGCCAGAGACCTCCTGTGGATAAGTACACAGGCTCAGGGCACTTGAGACATGACAACTAGATGCAGAGGACTGGGCCCAGAGCCTCCTCAGGCAAGTCCCTGCTTCATCTGCCACTTGGATCCTCCAACAACTTCCCTCACACCCAGGCACCATCAAGGTGGACAAGGGGAAGACGAAAACCTCAGAGAAAACCCCAGATCTGAAGGGAGTTTCCGCTCTGAACTATGTTTAAATCCTGAATTAACTGAGTAATAATTGGGGATCATCTATGCTTTCTATTGGAAGACACTGAGTTACCATGAAATGGCAAGATTACATTTTTTTCCACCATTAGAAGAAATGGAAAAAAGATTAAATTTTTTTTTGAGCCAACAGCAGAAATGGAAAAAAGATTAAACTGCTTCCGCCGCTGACCTAAATGGAGGCTCCTAAGCAAATTCAGTTCAGTCAGAGCAGAAAGAGGATTGTGTCCACCTGAGTGATACTGACTGAAACCTCTCTCAACAGAAAAGAGAGGCCAGGCCACAGAGGGAAGCCGAGTGCAGACAGAGAGGACTCCATCTCCTCATGGAGATCTTCACCTGGTGGCTGTCACGCCCACAGGCACCACCAGAAGCCAGTCCCTCTGAACACTTCTCACAAGGAAACATCAGCCCATCTTTGTGCGGTCACTCCCTCCCCCCAACCCACAGTTGCTCTTCAGCCACTCCAACCCCTCTGCTTTCTCTTGTGCGCAGGCTGCCACCTATGGAAGCCGCCTCCTGCCACCCCAGGGGCCCCTTCTGTTGCTCCTGCTCCCAGACCTAGCTCAGTGGAACCAGAGAACAGAGGTGGGAAAAGCACTGCCTTCCTTGTGAAAATGCTGGAACAAAGATTGTTTTAACAGAAAGAGTAGCGTCTCTGTGAACAGTTATTATTTGAGCTGTGTCCCATGATTCGGGAAAAGAAAAAGAGATCAGTACTGTCACAGGACTTTAGGATGACCAGATAATAAATACATTTATCACCAACACATAACAGGTAGGGAAACCATGTTCTCGCTAAAATAAAATTCACCCCTTCCTGGAAATAGGCATTGGGTCCACGGCCTTGCACTGAGCTCCATCTCCAGTCCTCAATCCTTTTCCTCAAGACAAGCAGCCCAGGATAAGCTAAAACTTGCCACCACGACCCGCCTCAGCCTCACAGCATACTAAGATTCCAAGCGTACAACACCATGCTGTTCATTTTACTCAGATCTCTGCTGCAAAGTGTGAGCTGCTCACATACACAAATGCCAGGCACACTGCTTCGGGAACAGCACCAATTAATGGATCAGTCCCCAGAGAAACCCTTCCATTAGGTATCATTATTTCCCCAATTTATGGGCTGGAGAAACTGAGGTTGAACACACTGAAGTTGCAGTGCTGAGATTCTATCCAAGCCCTCTCATGGCCACACCATGCACCCCTGAGAATTATCACTGGATGACTTGGTCCCCTCCTTTCTGAGCCATCCTTGGAGAAAGAGATGATCACCAGCTGGGCTTGTAATGAGCCTGTGGACCACAGCGGGGCCTTCCCTGGATGCTCTATGAGCATTCTGTCCCTAAACCCTGTCCTTATTTTCAGGGTGCCAGGGGCCCTGGGGTCCTCTCCTGCCCCCAAGGAATGAGGAATGGGCTTTGGGAGACTCCACCTTTATCCCTCCTTCTTCTGTGGCACTCCCAACTCTGAGAAATGAAGGTTTCAGCACTGTACAGTGTCCACTCTGGCCATGGATGAGGCACCAGCAGGAAGACTCTCAGCCTTTCGTTATACTTATTTTCGGGCCACCCCGGCAGCCCACTGCTTTCTCTCTCTGCTGGCCCTTACTTTGGGAATTCCATGATTTGGAAGCACTTGATCAGTGCGTCCTGTGGAAAAGCAAACACTGCCCCACCGTGCACACCTATCTGTGCAGGGAAAGGGGCAGGAGGAAAGTGACACGCACCACTGCTGCCAGAGTCCCTGTCCCAGGACTAGGAATGGTGTCCGCAGGAAGCTACTGACCTGACGAGGGCTCTTGGTCGTTTAGTAAATGCCCCAGACTGCTGTGCCTTTTGAGTTTTTGCTCTTGCTCTTTAGAGCTTTCCTCCGACCTGTCACTTTGTCCTGCTGCCACTGGCCTTCCCGAAGCCGTCCCTGGTCCCTGGAGCCCTTCTAATCTGCTGGCTCCAGTCTGCTGTAGGCTGGGAAATCAGATAACCAATTATGTAGCAGGAACAGCTGCTGCATTGCAGGCTCCTGTGCTAAAGCAAGCATCCCCACCTTGCGCCGCTAACTCACCAACTCTAACCAAATCCTCAGAATAATCCTGTGCAAGCAGGGCCATAAATCCCATCCTGTCAATGGCAAAATGGAGACCCAGAGGTATGAAGTGACAGCACTGGGACTTGGGCTTCCCTCTGATCTCAAGATCCATTTCTCTGTTTTTTTTTTTTTGGGGGGGGGGCATTCAGTTGCCGCTCACTTCCCTGTCTGAGGTGCTGACTTGCCACTGTGTTTTCCTATGACTCTGCTGCCCCAGGGCAGCCAGGGAGTAGGGAGAGGATGCCTGTGAAAGGAGTCTGCAGCACAGCCCAGGGGTGGGGGCCACGTCTCCTTCTGAAAGCTGTGATGCCACAGGCGGATCACCCTGAGATCCAACTGTAACCACAGCATCCAGCTACACAGAGCCCCCCCCCCCCCATCCTGTTGGGCAGAATCCTGGTTTGGTGTTTCCAAGTTTATTTCTAGCTCTGAGACAATCTCAAACACCAAGTGTGTGCCCCAAGCCAAGCACTGTCCTCAACCCATAAAACATCATATCTTTTGAAGGAGAACTAACATACCTGGTTCCGACTCCTTTCAGGAGTTATAATTTATTTTCCTCCAATCTAGAATATAAACTTTGGTAGCAAAATTCTTTTAGAGTAATCCTTTTTCTTTAGTTCTCAACACTGGTAAATAATCCTGATAAATACTACAAAAATCACTGCTTTTTCTCTTTAGAAAATTATTTGTGCCCATCAGAGGGTGCATAGCTGCAGTAGGGCTGAAGCGATGGCATAGGTGCTTCAGCGGGCTGTTAGCACTGAAAGCTCTAAAAGGCTCGCACCCCTGGGGTAACACATGGAAATGTTGACAGCCTTGCTCTGGACTAATTCACCTCTGAATTCCATTTCCTTTCCCACCAATTTTAGGTCTGTGATGAACACTTGCAAATCACGGAGTGAAGTCTTGTTGAAGCCTTTAAACTATCTGCTAGCAGCAATTGCCTTGTATTTACCCACAGAAAATGTGGTTCAAATGGAATTCAAGTTTAATCACTGTAATTATAAAAATAAGCATATATGATTTATTTTAATCTTAATATCCATCTTCTCCAAGTCATACAGCCTGTGTTACCTGGGTATAACAAGTAAAACTTATCCCTTCACCTTGTGAGGCTTTTGTCTCTAGAGATGGCAGCTTTCTCCTTTATTTTCCAAGCTTCCTGAGCAGTGCCCCCGTCCTGTAACTAGAACCAACGTTCATGGGCTGTTTTTGCCATACTGGGATATGAGAATGAGAAGGATGAATGGAGGCCACAATCGGAGGTGGCCTTGGGGCCCCTGGGCATGAAAATCAGCTTGGTGATGGCATTCTGTTTGACCTGCTGCTCACATTTATAAAGTAGACTGCTTTGCCAAGATTGAAACACTGGGAGAGTGCACAGAAATGTGGTATCTGGCTTCTTGAAAACTCAGGAAGGCTGGCAGTCCAGGGCCACACTCTCCAAGGAGAGGCAGCTGCTGCCACTCACTGTCACCTCCATGTGACAGGGCAATTGATTCTTAGTGGGCCACAGGCTTGACTCTCTGTCCTGTCCTGACCCAAGGCTTGGTGTTAGCCATTTGTCACCAGCCTGGATGATTTTCTTGCTGTCAGCCATTTGTCACCAGACTGGACATGGTTCCTATGTCTCTCAGTCCCATGATCTGTAGCGTGTGTATTTGTACCCATAACAAATGGACCGAGTCAGCAGGTGTCACTCCAGTGGAGTCAAGCACAGTGACCTACAGGTGGAATCATGTGACATAGCTGTCTGTAACCCTTAGAAACAACTGACATCTATGCCATCTTAAAAAATAATTTTAAATGTTAAGATTTATATAATATTTTAAATTTCAGCTTATAGATTAAATGTATGATTACAGAATATATGACTTTATTATATATAGCATTGAGATAACATGATTATATAACTATTTTAGCTCAGTCATATCAAAATTCCCACAGGTAAGTTAGAAGTTATGTCTTCCAGCTTTTCTGAAACTCCTTTAGCAGACTGTTTAGAAGAATTACAGGAAACCATTCCCTGTGGTGAGAAAGCCTTTCCCTCCAAAGCTTTCTTCAGCTTGGAAAAGGACTCTCCCTCTTTCCTTCATCTATGGCTCCAGCTCCAAAAGCATAATCAGAGTTCATATTTTATTTTTTATATGCAGAAAATATTAAATATGCAACCTCTCCACTTTGAAAAGTTTAAGAAATGCCAAATACTTATAAAAGAAAACTACTGTGACCACAACATTTAGAGCTCTAGAGCACCTTAGGAGGCATGAAGCCCAATCCTTTCATTTAGCCGTAAGTTCAGGTCAGCCCAGCGATACTAAGACATTCATGCAAAGTCGCACAACCAGCAACAGCCAGAATCTGAACCACAGTGTGGGGCTTCTGTCTCCTTGCCTGCTGCTTTCTTATCTCCAGCCTTTGGCTGGGGACTCTGAACTTTACTGACAATCTAGAGAAATGGACAAGGAAAAGGCCAGGCTAGAGTGGCTGAAGAAAACGGAAGGAAAGGAAAGGAAGAACTTGCTGTCTGGGCAAACTCTGTCCTCTGGAAATTTTAATTTCCTCTTTGGAAATTTAGGTTAAGATGCATATGTTTCTATTTGCGAAGTGCTCATCTTCTTTAGACTTTAAACTTCACATTTCACTTTTGAATAAATGTTTATTTTCTAATGTAATCCTAGAGATTTTGCACCAATGAGGAGAATGACTTAAAATGTAGAAGTCATTACTGAACAGCCTTAGAAGTGTCAAGGAATTTATAAAAGTCTCTTTTATACCGAAAGAGAGTTAGAATGTCTTAATACAAGTCATTTGAGAGATTTATTCCACCTCACTCTGACAGGCCTGCAGCACACAGTTGGAACCACACGGCCTTTTCTATATTTTAAAGTACATCTCAGTGTGCAGCCTTTAACCCCTCGTTGTCATTACATAAAGTGGTACCTTCTTTGAGAATTTCATTGAGAACAAAACCCAGCAAAAATAAATGAGTTGATGAAAAAAAAAAAAAATGTGACATCTTGTCCTCTAGTCTTAAAGTGCACACTTCAGTAAGTGATAACTCAGAGCTGGATGTCGATTCCCCCAGGGTGGGAAAAGTACTTGAGCAAAGGTCAAAAGTTTCCATGTGATTTTCTCCAAAATTGGTTTTCTGGGAACTGCCCAGGTGCACAGTTCAGCTCAAGGACTTCCCTTGGCCTGCTCTTCTCTACAGGGACAGAGGGGCAGCGTGTGCTCCTAAAGCAACATGACGCCATCCTACTGAGGACTTGGACACACGTTCCTCTCTCCTGGCCAGGGCCTGAACTTGCACTTTGTCTACAATCCATCATTTCAAGTTGTGATTCCCCACCCACCTTCTCTGTTTCTGGTTCATTTTATTCATTTTTTAACTCCCCAGCAATGATGGTATCAGAGGTTCCATCACAGTCCCATGATGCATTCTGCCTAATTGACCCCTGTCCTTTCATCTTTCTCTTAATATGTTTTTTTTTTTTTTCTCTAAAAAGAAGAAATGGTGAAGAAAATGTTCTTGGAATTCATTTCTGGCAAAGTCTTGTGAACTTTGCTTTAAATTGTTAGTGAAATGCTTGACATTTTTCCTTTACTTTATAAACATTATGTGCAAATCATTCCGAATCCTAATGGAAAGTAATTTCCCATTAATGCAGGATATAAAATGCTATTTTCTTTTTGAAACTGTGCCTGAGAAACAAACAGCGCAGGTCCCTTTTACACTCGAAAATTCCACCCACAAATCCACAAAGCCTGATGCTGGGTGTGTGACATGGGGTCTTGGATCTGCTGCCAAAAGAAACTGCTAGAAAAGGCAGCAGCAGACAGTGGCACACAAAAGCCTGGAGCAGCCAAGGCAACAGGTGGTGGACAGGGAGACTTGACAGTGCCTCCTGAACAGTGGTGACCCTGGATGAACACTGCCCATCTAGCAACTTCACTTGCCTAGGGACTGGACTACCAGCCAGGAAGGCAGGGACCTGTGCAGAGGCTCACAGCCCAGTGAGGATGTAAAGGAACACGCTGTCTCTCAGTGCTGGCATCCTCCTGATGCTACAGAAGACCTCTCTGCAGTGCATGCTGAGCATTCATTCCTCGTGATATTCAGTCTTGCAAATAAATCATTCCAGGCACTCTGGGACATTTTTTAGTGTTCTCCAGTATTTCTTACTGACAAAGTGAGGCATTTATAAGAGAACGTGCCCATTCCTTGCTACTTACTGACTCTATGACCTTGGGAAAATCTCACTTAACCTCCTTGAATACCATATGCTTATGCGTCTGCAAACTATGCTAGAAGTGTATATGGGGTATTTAGTGCAATATCTGACCCACAGTGAGCCCTCAAGTGTAGTTCCTCATATAATGCTATTACTGAACACAGTTTTCTCATCACTTCTTATAGTGTTCGTGTAAAGACAAGAGGGGTTGGTATAAAGCATCAAAAGCCTACACCGGGCGTGCTGCAAACACCCAAGTGCTAGATCTTCCACCCTTCGGGGTGTTCCCGTTCAGGTGCCTTTTCATTTGTGGAGGGCTCAGCACTTACCACACTGCCAGCCAGAGACTCAAAAGGAAGGCAAGCTGAATTCTCTGTGTGGTGAGTGGCAGCAGGGTATCTAGAGAGCGTGACCCATGGCCTGAGGTCTGGTCTCTTAACAGCATTGTTTTGATACATGCTGCAAGTGGGGGGGTCAAGGACTAAGCCTTGGTGTCCTGGGTTCTGCTTTGTTAAAAAATATATATTATATGTATGATTATATATTAATATGTGTGTATCATATAAGCATGTATTTATAAAGTTATGTTGTGTATTAATATTTATTTATTTATTGGGATGAGTTGATGGGAAGAATTGAATTGTTTCTGAAGTTTTTAGTTGGTTTACATCCAACTTACTACTAAACAGAAATTTTGACTGTCTTACAATATATCTGCATTCAGAATAAGTTTTTTAAGGCCAGAAGTAAAAAGGTTTAACCATAAAAGATGAACAATATAGATTTTGTCCAAGCTGAAGAATGTTTGAAAATAAAGGGGGGACACTATTAAAACTTAGGCTGGAGCAACAGACACACAACAGGGCCGTGTGTGTGTGTGTGTGTGTGTGTGTCTGTGTGTGTGTGTGTGCCATGAATGGCTCTGCCAGGATGTCTATTGCCACTCTTATTGGAAGTGGCCCAGTGCCATGATACACCCATCTGCCAATGGGTGGGGGCTGCAAATGGGTGGGGGCTGGGGCAACAATGCAATTGGTTTGAGGGACATATGTGAATCATGCATTGGATGCTGAGCTTCAAACAGGACACACAACCTCGTATATGATTCCTGAGTAGGAAAACAATCTATTCCTCAAAGCCATCAAATTCTCCTACTATAAAATATACTTGTATTTATTAAATTATTCTTATTGGAATACAATTTGAAGACTAACTAAAAAATGAATATCACTCATAATTCTATCATTTAGCCTGAAAGTTTATGCTTACAATGTTGCAATCACACTATGCTTATAATTTTATCTTTCCACTTAATGTCATACCATCAACATTTTCATATAATCTACATATTAATAATGTATTTGAATAGCTGATAATATCCCACTTTCCATACCAAAATCTACTTGGCCATATCCTACTATGGATAGATGGATGAATGGATAGAGATAGATAGATAGATAGATAGATAGATAGATAGATAGACAGACAGACAGACAAGTTATTCCCATATGTAACCTTTTGCTTCACTAGGTAATCTGCTTAAATTATTTTTCCCCTTGACACTAGGGATTGAATCCAGGGATTCTACACTGAGCTATATTCCCAGCCCTTTTTATTCTTTATTTTGAGAAACAGTCTTACAAAACTGCTAAATCACCCAAACTGTGCTTGAGTTTGCAATCCTTTTTCCTCCATCTCTTTATGTGTTGAAATGAAGTTATTTCTTTAGAAGAATGGCAAAGCCATGTTCACCTACATGTTGCCATGGGGGCTATAGAGCCCAGCAGCCACAATAACCTAAAGTATGTACCATCTGGCCTGCTGCCCAAAGTTCACCTGACCCTAGGTCATCCTAATACATACCCTGCCCTGCCTATGAGCTATGTCAGCACCTTGTTCTAACAATAGTAAATTATGTGAGCCCTAAGGAGGACAGTGACAGGATAGACATGTCCACACATCATATGGATGTCGCAGGCCAAAAGCTGGCCATCAAAACTCATCCTGCTTTCCTTTGCAGCAACATCCATAGAGGTTTGTGGGTGTTTCCAGCTAATCTCTCCAGGCTTTGGCAGGTAGGTGTGTCACAGGACTGGGCCACTTCCAATAAGAGTGGCAATAGACATCCTGGCAGAGCCATTCATGGCACACACACACACACACACACACACACACACACACACTTGCTAAGTGGCCCGGGCTGGGCTAAAACTCCTACCTCAGTCTCCCAGAGTGCTAAGCTTACAGGTATGCACCCCCACATTTGGCAGTTCAGCTTATGAGAAACTACCTGGCCAGGGACTTCCTTTCTTAATTTCTCTCTACTTTGAACCATTGCCTTCTCATATATTTCTGGAACAATAGCTCTTATTGCCCTAAATTATACAGAAACTGATTCCAGAAGGGGTATGTGGCCACAGTTAGACCACAACCAATGGCACTGACCTAGTGAGCTGGCATTAGTAAAGAAAAACAGATATAACAGGCATGAAAGCTGGCAGCCTCTGCTAGGTTATGGTAAAATATACTTTTTGTCTATTTTACACTTTTACCTCTGAGTGTCTGGAAAGTGGATCACGAATTAGTAGCTCTAAAGGAAGAAGCTGGATAAACTCAGAATGTTGGTGTACTTCATTTACCCCTTGATATGACTAAGAAGTTGCTAGAAAGACAAGCATGGCCCAGTGCAGAGGTAAAGACAATGCGAAAAGAGAAAGATCTAAAGTCAGGAGTGAGCTCATCAGAGAAGCTAACAGGAGACAAGCAAGTTGCTGGTCCAACTAATTCTCTGAGACACCTCCCCACAAGCCAGACATCCAGCTGTGTGTCAGGGATTAAATTACTCACTGCCTTTCTACCCAGGTCTGTCATTTCAGATGACCTCTAAGTAGCTCCATCACCTGAGGGGTAGGCACCAGCTTGAGAGGAAGGAAAGCTTGAGAGAGAGGACCAAAGCAATGTCTCAGAAAGGACTGGAGGGGCCGGCGAGATAGCTCAGCAGCCTAAAGCACCTGCTTAGGCAACCTTAGGCAGCCGCAGGGACCATGGTTTGATCCCAGGGAACCACATGCTGCACCAGCCCCACCCCCAGGGTGGGCTGAGCAGGCCATAACATAAATAAAGTTTAAAACAAAAAAGAAAGAACTGGAGTGTGAATGCTCCTTGCACATGGAACTGTGAGATGCTCACTGTGCTTCTGAAGGAAACAATGGTGAGAAAAATCAAAAGCCCAATTTGAAAGTATCCACACTGCTTGAACCTTGCAGAGTACACACACAAATCCCAAAGAAGACAACCAGCAGGATCAGAAAGTAGCGCCACCTCACTGCCACATAGCAGGTCAAGACTCTTCCTTCACCACCAGAAAGGGGACTCTAGCAATGTCCACGCAGCAGGATTTCATCAGTGTGGCCCTGAGTGGCTGAGTATGCCCAGTCACTGCAGTCCAAAGGCTGGCACCTGCCAAATAGCCCTGTCAAAACCTTATTCCCGGGAGAGGGCATTCACCATCACCTCCCTGAGGAGGTGATGAGGTTGTGAGGGCAGAGCCTGCAGGAACAGGACTGGTGCCATCATCAGAGCACTGCAGAAGCCTGTGTGCTGCTCTCCCTGAGTGAAGACAGAGCTAGAAGGCACCTCATGTGAGGAAGGGCCCTCGGCAGATGCCCGGGGTATCTGTGATAGTGCCGAATGGACTAAGATACATGGTAACTGGGTAGGGCTACCTGGCTAGAGACTGCTTTTCCCGAGCTGCTCTGCCACTATACGTGGCTGATTAAAATCTTGTCCCTGTAACAGGAGAGAGGCATTTCTGCCTGGCTGGCCTAAGAAACATCAGGCCCAGAAATCCTGTTCTTTTGCCCATTCTAGAGGCTGAGGAGCAGCAACTTGGAAGCCACATGACAGGAACAGTGGAGCTGCCATCTCCTGGGCCCTGTGTCTGTACTCCCCAAGAGCTCTTCCTGGATTGTCACATGAGAGAGAAGAGCTCACAGTGTTGCATGCTGGACTTTGGATTTTTAAATTTCAGACAGAATCTGTTGTTACTCTAGTACAATATAGAAGTCTTCAGAGAATCATACTGGAGCGTCCTTTTGATGATTTTTATGAAGCCAATTTTATTCAAATGACTTTATTTTTTTTTTTTTTTTTTTTTTTTTTTTTTTTTTTTTGGG
>PVJA010001378.1:113163-128636 GCA_004027025.1 Myocastor coypus | reverse complement strand
AGACACTCCAATCTCAGCAGCTTACATAAACAGTCCTACCTCAAGGGTTCAGAGATAGTCCTCACTTCTTTAGCCAAGCCCCTGCTGCTGACCTCAAGACCCTTGATCTCTAGCCCAGCCACTTCTTCAGTATATCAGTGACCTCCTCCTTTACTACCCCTCTCATGCCCTGGCCCTAAAACACACAGCTACTCTTCTCAGTTTTCTGTCAGGATGAGGTTACAGAGTCTCTCCAAAGCTTAGTTAGCTTCATCAAAAGTCAAATATCTAAGACTTACCCTCACTCCTACTACTCGTACAGTCACTGCTGACCACAAAGCCCTCTGTACCCACCACAAAATAACAGATTTTATCCTTCCTTTGTCTGGCTAATTTCTGCTTCTGGGTTTCCAAACTGCTTCTCTAGCACAGCCTCTCTATGAAACATCAAAATGTTCATTGTTAAGATCCCTTGGCCTATACATTACTCCTTTTAGAAGCTGCAATAGACCTTCCTAGGCACCCCAGCTCTCTCTTTGCCCAACTCAACTCAGCCTTTTACCTACCCTATACACTTCTTTTCAGGGTCACACTATAGTAAACATTTTACAACCTAAAGGGGACCATCTTTTCAGGCAGAAGCCTACCTTTCTAAATAACTATAAACAACATAGTTGGCAGGTAAGACTCCATGTCTCCATACCCAGCAGCTGCCACACTATATAACAAATACACTTAGTGTTCATAGTAGATCCTTCTATTACTATTTCTACCTGTAGCCCTCTTAATACCACCACCTTCTATACCTCCTATGAGGCCCCTCAGTACAGTTGTGTCAAGGTCCTGCAGATGACCCTAACTCCCTTTCCTCACATTGATAGAAAAAAACAAAGATAGATACTCCTCTTCAACGTAGTCGTAATAAAATGACACAAATTACAGACCCCTTTTGCTTCCCTCCCTGTGTCCTTTAATCATGATGACATGTACTCATAACGTGCTGTCTTTTTAAACTTTTCAAGGTTTCTTCAATTTCTGATGCAAGCAGTCACTAATGATAAACTTCTGATCCTAGCTGAGACACCTGGCACTGACCTCTACATGGGCAAGAACTGTCATCCTGTCAACTCCCCTCACCCCCAAGATGACGCCCCAGTTCAGCAGGAAGCAGTCTAAGAGACACGTCGCCCCTTATATAACAACCAAAAGATGGGAATGATAGGTTCTGGCCCTAGTATGAATTGCTGAATCGTTATGGTGGTCATCTAATATGGCTGAAGCCCTTAAAACAACAGCTTATCTTCCCAAAGACCACCTTCGCCTTCTTCTCCAACTCAGCCCAGGGTCCAATTTCCTTCCACTTGTCCCGCCACCTCTGGGAAGGCCCCAATCAGCTCCTCAGGTAAATCTAAACATCCTCCTCAAATCCCATCCCTGGTAAATGGTCATAAAAGCCTCAGCCTCCCTTTGTTCCAATTCAGAGAATTCCTTATCTTTCCCGAATTCTCTCCATGTCCTCCAGGAGAATAAAGCCCTTTTCTCTTTTCCTTCTGCCTGTTTCCCGGCTGCGACACCGCGGAAACCCTATCAAGGAGTACAGGATTTTAGGCTGCATTATCATATGTCAGCTGCGAAGGGATTTCCTCTTCACATTCCTGTTGGTCAGCCATCTCCAGTCTATGATAATGGACCTGAATAGGTTGCTGAGTGCCCATTAGTGTCCAGATTTAAAAATTAAGGATGAATAAAGAATAAAATAAAATGTTTTTAGGTGACCCCCTTGTAGGGTACCATTCCCTCTGTTTTAATTAAATGAGCATTTTACAGCTTAACATATTAGTATGGCATTACTTTTATACCTAATGGCTATACTTTTCGCTGGATCGTTAAGGTCAATTTAAAATAAGACCTGTATAAATGTAACTTTTGCTCTTTGACAAGTTCAGGCAAATATCAGGATTTATCTTGGAACCATGTATTAGACATAAAATGGAACTGCTATTTTTTAACAACCATAGATATTTTAGCATTTCAATCCCTATAGAATGTTAACAAAAACAATTACACAATTTTACACAAAAACTTAGAAATCATATCATATACAACATTGTAACAGGCCATTCTTATGACATTTTGTGACATGTTTTAGATATTCTTGTTTTGTTTTGGCATAATACTTTGTAAAAGGCAGCTTTGACTTTGAGAAACTTTTGTCCCAATAAACAATCTGTTTTACATTTTGAAAGACCTATATATCTGGAATCATAAATATACCATGAGATTAATAACAGTAAATTATCATACTCATATGAAGACCTTTGTTTTTTAATCTTTTTGCACCAAAATCATCTTTGAACAGAAAACTTTATTGTAATATTTTGAAAAACTTTTATCTTTTTACCAATGACCTATGTACTGAGGGTGTCTCCTATGAAACTATTGAGATTGTTGGGAACTCCTCATTAATGAATAAAAAGGTTGGCCACACCTCTCATTCATTAATTGGACTCTCTAATACATTTTTTTCTTTCTTTTTTTAAATTTACTCAAAGGAATTTTTATTAAATTGGCTTAAACCTTATGATATGTCATATATAAATCAACTTTAATATCACTTTGACTATCTGGCCATTTAGGAAAAAGCATGCTTTTAAGTCTATATCTCAAATTGTATTTAAAACAAATCAAAAAAAAAAAAAAAACCCAAAAATAAATAAATAAAAAGGAACAGCTGTTCATTGAAAGACACACAAACACACAGACATATAAAGATCTTTATAAAATTAAGAGTGCACTCAATTTTTTGGCCAAATTTATAAGTAGACTAGTCAGATTTTGTTACTTGTTAATTATTAGAGATCTCTTAATTGAAAAATTTGGAAGGAATAAAATCCTTTTTATAATCAATATGCATATTTTATAACTTTGTTTTTTGTGTAATCTAATTAGACTTTAGATTTGTTTGGTCAGTTCCTTGAAGAGGCCTCAGGCTGGATCAAGCTTCATTGCAGTTAATTTCTTTAATTCTGGCTTTATGGTGCAGTCTGACAGTACATGCTGGTACTCAAATAGGTTGCTTAGCATTTTCTGAAAAAACACAAGCATACCCTTAGCCCCGAGTTAGTAGTGGACTGAGTTCCTTTAATAGTCTGGTGTGGAATTCTCTCTTAAGGACCTTTTTTAGCTCTTTTTTTTTCTTACCTGGTTTGTCTTTAGGTTGCTGTAAAAGTTTAAAAATTTAATAGTATATACTGACAAGTGAAGTTGGCAGGATTGATTCTCCTTTTGCTTTAACAGCTTTGATAGTATGGTGAGATTTTTAGGAAGTCATACTTTTTTTTATTTTTAACTTATTTAAAGGATAATGACAGTCAATAGTACCAGAGAAATGAGTCCAAAATCAAGATAGAGCCTATTAATATTACCGAATAAAGTCTGAAAGTAATCAATAGTTGATTTGAACAGTTTGAGGCACAAGATATCTTTGTTGCATAAATTGGCTCAAATATGTAAAAGTTATCATAGCTTAAACCCTGTTGGAGGCCACCGCTAGGTGTAGAGATATGTAATTAGGGTCTCACAAGACAAAGAGCACTAAAACAAAGCCCAGGGCCAGCAGTGGCTTGGGAATCCTAAAAAGCCTAGCAAGGAGAAAGACAACAGCTTACCCTAAAGGCTTTCCATTAGCAGTCTCTTCCCTTGTTTGAAACCTTTATAATTAGCATTTGTGTTAACCTAGCATTAGGCAAATGGAGGTCAGAGATTGTGACATTTCTTTACCAAAGCAATTCTGCACCTGAGTGCATTCCTTGACCCCAAGCAAAAGTGGGCCAGGGCTCACTTCCAGAGAGCCAAGTCTCAGCGAGACCTCTGAGCTAAATTCATCAGGTCTTCTTGTTTCTTTTGGCAGGGACACAGAACATGACAACAACTAGGCTTTTATTAGTTAAATGGAATGTCAAAATCAAGCAACTGTTTAAACCTTTAAATGTTATTTTACATTTGTTTATAAAATATCAAAGCCTTACCTTATTTTTACTTTTGAGACAGGGTCTCCATATGCAGTTCAGGCTGGCCTTGAGCTCACTTCTGTAGCCCGAGGCTGGTCTCAAACTCACACTGACCCTCCTGCCTCAGCTTCCCGAGTAGCTGGGACTACAGGCACATGCCACCATGCCCAGCCAAAGTCCCTATTTAAATGACATTTTTAATTTAGGACAGTTTTAAGCAACCACACTTAACTAAGAATTAAAAGAATTTTAAGTACTTTAGTAAACAACAGTTTGGTTGGATAGAATTATAACTTTGATATATATATTTTTTAAACAGCATTGATTACACCAAACAAAACCCGATGCCCATTTAGCATTAGGGCCTTTTTTGGTTGACTTTACTTTTTTTTTTTTTTTTTTGTCTTTTTGAGACAGAGTCTCACTATGCAGTTCAGGCTGGCCTTGAGCTCACTTTTGTAGCCCAGGCTGGTCTCGAACTCGCACGGATCCTTCTGCCTCAGCCTCCCGAGTGCTGGGATTACAGGCGTGAGCCACCACGCCCGGCTTTGGTTGACTTTACTTTAAAGGTGTGGCTAACAGCAGCTTAATGGTCTTAGCATCTATAAAGGATTTTCTTGAGCCCACATCCTAAAAGCTTTAAGGGAACTGTGTCCCTGTAGCCAAGGCCTCTATGAGTAGTCACTGTGTCTCCTGTCCCTCTGCTGGCAATAGGGCCAGGCAATGCAGCATCAGTTTAATATGCATAGAGAAGCAAGCAGTTAAGCTTTAAACTGAAAAGGTTTAGTAGTACATAACATAAATAATATTTTTCTTTCATAATCACTATCAATAATTACCAAATGTGCAAATATACCTTGGGCAATAATAGTACTCCTTTTTACAATCAGAGCTTGATATCTTTTGGAATAGGGCTGAAAACTCTAATTTTAATTTTGTAAACTCTTTAAGCGGGGAGCAAAAGCTGATTTTCCACAGCCATTAGATCTAAAGCTGTGTTTCTGCTTCTGGAGGTTACATAGAAAAGATATGTGATCCTGCATTTGATTGAAATTTGAGCTGGACAATGGAAACTGTGGGTATCCCATACTGATTATCTTTGGGCCCCTAGATGATGGACCCCCTTCTCCAGTTTCTTGGAGACTTTTAAGGGTTGGCCATGCTTATCAAGTTTGGAGCGGCATTCATTAGCCCAATGTTTACCTTTTCCACATCTCAGACAAAGTCCAGCAGCAGTCTTTACTCTTACCTCCTTTTTTCTCTTTACCTTGTCCTTTTCTGCAATTTTTTTTTCATATGACCCATTTTTCTACACTTAAAACATTTGGTATGATTTTGTTTAAAAAAAGACTGTAAGACAGCTGCTAATAAATTAGTTTTGTATGGCAATATCCTCTAATGGGCATATAACCTTTTAACATTCCTAATTAAGATTTTCAAAAGACAAAGTTTGCAACAATATATCCCAAAGATCAAGTTGTCTGTTTTATCAATTGCCTCCTTAAGTCTAGAGATAAAATCAACAAAGGGCTCATTTTGAGACTGTATTATTTTAGTAAAAGACTTTGGAGCTTCTCCCCCGCCACCACCCCCCTTTTTTTTTTCTTCCATGCTCTGAGATAACATAAACACGTCTGAACAATGGCTATATCATCATACTGAAGTTGAGCAGAAATACCAAACCATGCACCTGGGCCAGTAAGCTGGTCTGCTGTTATAGCAACAGGCAGATTTTTCTGGTTCCAAAATAGTATGGCACAATATTTATTTGCTAATCCTTGTATTAATCCAATCACATAGGTAGAATGTATACCATAGGCCTGCTTTAAATCTTGTAAACCTGAAATGCCAGAGGTTAGTGTTCCCACTGTACATAGCCCTAGGAAAACTGAGCATTTGGTGGATGTTTTTGAACCACTACAGGAAAATACTCAAAAGAGCAGAGTAAGATTTAGGATCTCCCGTTGTCTCCCATTAGCATATCAAAATTTTAGTCCTCGCCAGCCTGAATGTTACATCTGGTTGTGGCTCTGCAAATTTTTTATATATTTTGATTTCCATAGGTGATAGTCTCCTCCCAAAAGGGTTGTTCTAGCTAATGTATGCCAGTCCCTGGGGGGAAGGCAATTTTTAGCTCCCAAATCTAAAATGACTGTAGTATCTTTTATCACTTTAAAATCGAAACCGGCATGATGATGTAAGGCCTCTCCCTCTGCATCCATTGTTTCAGACACCAGGAATGCTCCTAGTCTAATTCTAGCATTGAATCCTGTTGGCGGGAAAATTTGGCGCCACCTGTGTGTGGCTTGTTAGTATGAGAAGTATCTAGTTTTAGTTTTAGAATTTTTTAAGTCCTCGTGTTCCCTAGTAGCCTCTGGTTGTTTCTGATTTTTAATTGTTTTTGAATCACCGTTTTGGTGTCTCTCTTGTAATATATTTTCTCCCTTCTGAATTACATTGGCGACTACAGGATCAGAATGCTTTTAAGTTAAAATTTCATCTATTGGGGCCCGGCGGGATGGCTCAGTGGTCTAAAGCGCCTGCTTGAGAAAGCTTGGGCGGCTTCAGGGACCGCGGTTCGATCCCCGGCACCACATGCTGCGCCAGCCTTGCCCTCGGTGTGGGCTGTGTCGGCCATAAAAATGAGTGAATAAACAAAGGTTGTGAAACAAGAAAAAAAATAAATAAAATTTTAAAAAAAATTTCATCTATTAAACTCTAACAAGAAAAGGCAGTAACTGGCACCTTTTTGGGCCCAAATGTCTCATAATACTCCTTAAAGACATTACTTACAGTTTTTAATCGTTCTGTATCAGTGGTTCCCTCATTAGGGAATTGAAACAAATCGTTTATTTTAAATCGTTTATCTTAACCTTTACTCCTCGTGTCTTTAAGGCTTTACTTAAACTCTTAACAAACATCCTACTCATTTAATTCTTGCCCCATACCGGGAAAGGGGGAGGGGGTGGCCGTTCTCTTACCGAGGTTCTGGCGGTGCGGCAGGCAACCACGAAGCACAGACCTCCACGTTACTGAACTCGCGGGCCCTCCGGAACGGTTCCGTCGCTACACCCTTCGTACCAGGGAGATCCACGTAGGGCGCCAATCTGCCCCGCACGCGGGTCAGCACATGGGTTCTCACCTGGGGAAGGAGCAGGGATTAAGACAAAGACAGAGCAAGAAACACGAGAAATGGAGACAAGACAGGATTCTGATCAAGTCTCATTTATTGAAGAAGTGAACGGGGTTTAAGTAAAGGTAGCAGGGGTAACTTTGGAATCTGAGTCAGCGGTTACCTTGCAACCAGGGGAGGTCTTAAGACCCAAGGAATGCTCTTGTTTCAGCATTACAATAGAGAAGCTCTCACAAGGTGGCTCCCCACATGAGCTAATATTTTATTGAATCTTTCAAAGTCCTTATTGGTGTCATCATCAAAATTATGATCAGAAGATGTAGAAAGCCTAAAAAGTAAGATAACAAAGAAGTAGGAGAACAATTCTGGGTGCAGTTTCCTGTTAGTGCCTGTTTTGCCATTTTTTGCTTCTCCAAGTCATTGTAAAAGTTCATCCATTTGCCATTCCTCATTCATGAACTGTTCAACATTTGGATTCATAGCCCCTAGTTCAAACATAGCTGCATTTCCAGTGAAAATACACTGTAGACAATGTACTCACCAAAAAATCTGTGGAGTTTGTGCATGGAGAATTGAACACAAGAGTAGAAGCCAGCATAAAGCCACAGTGCCACTCTCATTCTTGCAGCCTAAGTCCCAGTGTGCCTGGGAGGTCAGCACAGCATGCCGTGACTACCAAATCCAAGCAATCCTTAACCAGGTAGGTGATTTAAAAAGGAATTATAAAATGACAGGAATACATCATAGGAAAGCATATTTGGTTTGCAGTACCACATTGTTCCTCCAAGTGGTTTTTATTCAGCTGCCTTTTTGGACATACACACTGTGCTAAAATATTGCTCTAAAGGGCAGTCATCACTAATATGCAGTGCTGAGCTCCCTCAGAAGTGCAGAGGTCATCTCTCATCTAAATATGAGTCTCTTCTGAGAATTAGTTGCCCTGATGCATTTAAGTAGACATGAATGATTCTCAGTGTGATTTCATTAATACACTTGAGTCGAGTGCAGGGTACAGAATTTTCTTCTCTATGTAACTGGAAGATTTGGGAACCATGCCACTGGTAAGCCTAGCCCTGTACCCTGTATGCAAATATTAAGGAGACTGAGATAAACCTAAGTAGCTCTATGAGTTTAACTGCACTTACTTTCTTTGAAAATTGGATTTAATGTGGAGTACACTAACTGCTCTAAACTTGTCTCATTTTTCTCAAATAAATTATTTATATTAAATTGTTTATGACTTGTCTTGATAAAATTCAACAGGAAGACCTATTTTGACATGTATAAAGTGGAATACATGTTTAAATAACATTAAATAACTTTCTGGAAGTGGCACTTCAGTACAAAGATAAAACTGTTGTTATTATTGATTAGTGACCGGTGTATAAATAAGCAATTTTTTTTACTGTTAATGAGGTCATTGAAAATCAAGGGCTAGAAGAGATATAGAATGAGTCTTTAAAACTGTAGAATTTAAAACTGTAGTTGCCTTAGAGTTATATATAAAATCTGATATTCTCTAATAAACTTACTGATTTCCCACAGAAACTTCTAAATATTTAAGTTGACAGTGATTTTAATTTTTATTATTTATTTATTTATTTATTTATTTGTGCCAGGGATTGAATTTAGGACCTTGCACTTGCAGGTAGGTGCTTAAGCTGCTGAGCTATCACCCCAGCCCTAAACCAAAGTGATTTTAAAAGGGATGATTAGGGGGCTGGAGAGATAGCTACATGGCACAAGTGCCTGCCTGGCAAGTGCAAGGTTATGAATTCAAACCCCAGTCCCACAAAACAAAAACAAAAGATAAAGGGGATGATTAAACTATGAAATACAACACTGTTTAAAACAAACCACAAAATGGCCAGCTAGATAGTTCAGCAGATTAAAGGGCCTGCTTAGGCAGACACAGGTATTGAAGGTTCAATCCTGGCCTGTGGTGGTATATGCCGTAATCTCTGTGCTTGGGAGGTTAAAAACAGGAGAATCAGTACAGGTCTGGTCTGTGTAGTGAAACCCTTTAGACCTTTCAGTAAATTAAAAATCAATCAGTCAATCAATCAATCAATCTCAAAAACTGAAAAGCAGAAATATTAGAAGAAATCCAGCATAAATGACCTGCATTAAATTTGCCATCCTATAATAGCTACATTACAACAACACAAAATATTTCTATTAAGACAAACTATCAATAAAAAGTTAATTTGCCTGGAATAATTTCCATTAGTATGGTCGAAATGAAAGGTTTCTGAAGTTTGTGAGTATTTATAAATTTTATTTTATTTATTTATTTTTGACAAAGAAACCTAAGTGAAAATAAAACTGTGGAAGGTACATATTACTAGAATCACACACACTGGTTCAAATCTGGTCTTTATACTTTACTGAGTCTGTGATCCCAGAGGAAGTTCTTTAACTTTTCTAAGTCTCAGTTTCATTACATGCACATTAAAAATGATGGTCTTGGGCTGGCGAGATGGTTCAGTGGTTAAAGCGTAAAAGCTTAGGCAACTGCAGGGACTGCAGTTTAATCCTCAGCACCACATGCTGCGCCAGCCCCACCCCCACCCCCAGCGCAGGCTGAGCCAGCCATAATAAAGAAAAGATGCTCTTCATCTTGAGCTGACTCCTCAACATCTGCTTCAGTAGAGAGTTGTAAGTACTATATATATTTTTACTAGGCTTAATATACTTATCAGTGCTAATTATTGGGCAACTTATAGTTTTCTCATCATGTGATTTTAACTAAGGGTGGGAAAATTATTGAAGATTTGTTTGTTAACATTTTTAGGATATTTTCTTTTTACAATTTTTTGTTTTTTGCCTTTTTGAGACAGGGTCTCACTATGCAGCTTAGGCTGGCCTTGAGCTCACTTTTGTATCCCATGCTGGTCTCAAACTCACATTGATCCTCCTGTCTCAGCCTCCCAAGTGCCGGGATTACAGGCATGTGCCACCACGCCAAACTAAATTTTATTTTAATTTACTTTTTTTTTTTTGCATAACAGGGCATCAAACTTAGGATCTTGCACTTGCCAGGCAGGCACTTGTGCCCCTGAGCTATCTCCCTGGCCCCCTAATTCACTTTTAAGTGTACAATTAGATGGTATTAAGTACATTCATTATACGCCTGGAGAGGAGAGATGCCTCAGTGGTCTAAGTGCCTGCCTGGCAAGTACAAGGACCCTGTTACTGCATGCTGTGCAGCCATGCTGGCCAGGAAATGGGGCATGGTGGAGCATGCCTGTATTCCTAGCACTAGGGAGGCTGAGATAAGAGGATATCTAAGAGTTCAAGCTATATAGCGAGGCTGAGTATATATATATATATATATATATATATATATATATATATATATATATGTCATTACCACCTACTACCTCCAGAACTCTTTGTGAGACTGAAATTCTAGATCCATAAATAGTAACTCCTTGTTTTCTTCTTCCCCTAACCCCAGAAACCATCATTTTACTTAGTAATGTTCTCTCTTTCTCCCTCTGATGTTTTGTTTTAATAGGATTACTTGGGACAATTAGATGATTTAAAAATATTGTTTAGGGGCCAGGGAGATAGCTCAGTAGAATAAGCACTTGCCCAGAAAGTGCAAGTCCTGAGTTCAATCCCTGGTACTGCAATAAATAAACAAACAAACAAACAAACAAACAAACAAATAAAGTATTGTTTAAAAGGTATGCAAATATTTGTCTTTAAGCATTCCTACAATATCCATGAAATGATTATGCTTATTCACAATATCCTTGGCTAAATTTCCCCAAGAACGAAAAATTTCTCACATTACAAATAAGCTGCTCTCAGAGACTGCATAAACAAGTTTCCAAAGACTCGATTAGTAATATTTTATCACAGCTTGACTTTACTTACATAAGGACTGAGAAGCCAGGTGTGATCCCAGGGCTTGGAGGCTGATTTCAGGGCTTTAGAATTATACATCAAATCTGATATTTCTCTAACAAGCTTCAATTATATATAAAATCTGATAAAAATATAATTGGGCTGGCCAAATAGCTCAACAGACTAAAGTGCCTGTTAGGCAGACACAGGGACCAGGGTTCAATCCCTCGTATGCTGTGCAGCCCCACTCCCAGGGGCACACTGAGCCAAAACTGAGTGGTGGCACATGCCTGTAATTCCATTGCTTGGGAGGCTGAAAACAGGAGGATCACTAGGAGTCTAATCGGTGTAGTGAGACCCTGTAGATACTGTACTAAATACATTAAAAAATAAATGAATAAATAAAAAAATATAGTCAATGAATTTGCAGGACCATAGATGTATTTGCTGTTTGATTTAAAACTAAAAAAAAAAAAAAAAAACATTGTCAGTGGGAAACATGACAAATATAATTGTAAATAGAGTGTTAAAATTTAAGTGTCCTTGTCATTAAAAAAAAATTAGGCCTCAAAATAAAACTTTAGACAATTCATACAAAAAACATCAAACTCCTTATCTTAGTTACTGTTCTCTCATTGTTGGGACATATACCCAACACACAAGCTTAGGGAAGGAAAGGTTTATTTAGCTCACAGTTATTGGAGGGTTCGTAATTTAAGATAGCCTGAGTTATGTAGCAAGTCCTCAGAGCTTTATTTGCTCAGGAGGCTGGGGCGCTGCCCTGTTCAAAATGACACTATCCACACCTCTAAGAGAGGCCGCTGGCCTGGCAGGCAAGCAGAGAGCGTGCTGAAGGTTTAACGGTCCTGCACCTCGCTGGCCCCGCCCCTCAAGCTCCGCCCTGGTCCTCTGGCCCCATCCCTCAAGCTTGATAACACCATGATTTACATGAGGCTTTAGGGGGGCAACTAAGGGAGACAACTAGATACAAACCATAACACTCCTACAGGATGAAGGCACTGTCTATGTGCTGAAAGTGAACGAGTTTTCATCATCCCCTCCAGGGTCTTGGATGAAAACTTGTGACTGTTGAACACCCCTGTGAGGCACTCTGGAAATACCACTTCCTTACTCGTGCAATATTTCCATGTGAATTTAAATGAAACATAGTGTTTTAATTTATTAAAGTAAAAAAATTAAGCAATATATTATTGTTCAACTTATAACCCCTCCAGGTAGAGCCCAGGCAAGCAGGCTATGTTCTGTGTGACCATCCATCTTCCTACTCCTCACCTAATTAAGAAAGTCAGGTAGGGCTCAGCCTTCTGAGAGTAAGAATTGAGCAAAGAGGCAAGATGAGAAATCTGTTGGATGGAGCTCTTGATCTCTGCTAATCCCCTGTACTTTCCTCATGCATGGAACAAACTTCTCTGCCTTGGAGTCTGGGGTTGGCCCAGGGTCTTACTTTGACCAGTTAGTTACTAGTAGACATGATAAGTGCAGGAGTTTGAAATGGACTTGTACACTTGAATAATTGTTGGTCCAAAGAGAAAGAGAGATGGAGCATACCTGAACCTAATCTGAAGCATGGAGCCCAACCCATCCCTGACCAGCATAAATCACTCATGTTTTAGTCAACAGAGAGATCATGAGCAAGAGCTAAATGCTTCTTTTATTTTTTTTGAAAATGCTTATTTTAAACTATGTGGATTTATAGCCATTGCTTACACAGAATTCTTCTGCAGTTAGCCAACTGTTACAGACAGAGGCTTGGAATACTGCCAAGAGAGGAAGTAGACAATTGCTAGAGTATATGATGAGGAGACTGTTCATGAGTCCTCTCCTGAGGGCTGATGAAGGTTATGAAGGAGTTAGCACTTGTTCAGTGTCCCAGAACTCAACCAGGTGACCTGAGCTCACTTGTGAGTTGTCTCTTATGTTAATTTATGGCTCTGATTGGAACGGCTCTCCTTTGCGCATAGCTCACTGATATGATATACAACCTGAGTGCTATATGGCTGGTATCTATTCCTGCCTTCTAGGTCCTAGGAGTTTCAAACTGCTTGTCATGGCTAAAGCAAAATAAAAGTAAAAGCGAAAACTATAAGGAAAGAAAATGGGCCAGCCAGATGGCTCAGCTGATTAAAGTGCATGCTTAGGCAGACTTAGGGGTCTGGGGATCAATCCCTGGCCTGCTGGGTTAACCCTGTCCCTGGGACAAGCTGAGACAGTGAATAAGACTGGGCATGGTGGCCCACACTTGTAATCAGGATGACTATGAGTTCGATCTCACAGTGAGACCTTGTAGACTCTACTAAAATACATTAAAAAACAAAAAAATTAAAAATTAAAAAAAGGAAAGAAAACATTTTGGCTTACAGATTAAATTTAAAAAGAGTGGAGTGAGGTTTGATCTCCACATACCATGCTGCTCCCACCCCTAGGGCATGCTGAGAGAGCAATTAAGACTGGGCATGGCAGCATAGGGCTGTAATCCTAGCACTTGGGAGGTTGAAAACAGAGGATCATTACAAGTCCAATCTGTGTAGTGAGACCCTGTAGACCCTGTATGAAATAAAAAATAATAAGTAAATAAATAAATAAATAAATAAATAAATAAATAAATACTGGAGGAAACAAGACTACACAAGACGGGGGGACAAAGAAAAATATAAAAAGCATTAATGCTAGTGTGATTGGGTTTCTGATAAGTATCTCCACAGTCAGAATTCCTCTGTAAGGACTGCATGTGAAAATGAGCACAGGTACTATGAAAACCTCCTGTGTACAATCCAAAAATGAATAAGAGATCATCTTGCTCTGAAAACATTGCTCTTATGCAGGAAATTATTGTTTTTGTTAACTTCTGTTAATTTTCAATATATGAAAACAAGAATGGGCTGGTATTCTACTATTTGTAACAGTTGATCCAGAGTCAAATGTGTGCCACTGTTGCAATGGGTGCCAAATGGCTAGGACTAATAATTGATAACTTTCCTAATTTTTTTAAATTAAGGCCCTTATGACTGAGGGCAAAGCTAAAGAAGTCAAATATATATTTTCAAACAATCATATAAAGTTCTTTATGTCTAAATATTTACCTACAGTTTCTCCTTGCAAACAACCTCCAACAAGGTATACCAGAAGCCTTTCCCATTTTCTGCTTTTTGTAGCTGTATTGCACTTTAGTATTTCATGACCATAGTTTATTAACCTTCAACTGATGAACATTTGGTCTTTTTAACTTTTATTATTATTAGTTTTTGTTGTATTTTTTAAAGTAGCTTAGACTCGCAGTGATCCCTGGCACTGGGATTACAGGTGCGCACCACCACACCTGGTTTTGGTGGCCAGTATGGCATGCAGTACTGGGGATAGTACCCAGGTCCTTGTGCTTGCCAGCTGGGCACTTAGACTGAAGAGCTATCTTCCCAGCCCCTAAAACCAAATAGTTATTAACAACTCCCAATTTTTTCCTCCTCCAGATCTCTGCTAACTTCTATTTTGCCTCTGAAATGGCCTATTCCAAAAGTTTCATAAGTGGTATCATGTAATATTTTTTCTTTTCTACCTGGCTTAACTTACTGTGTTTTCTAAGTTTATCCATACTGTGGTATACTTCAAACATTTTTTTAAAGGCCAAATGATATTCTATTGTATAGCTGTGCCACATTTTGTTTAATAATTTATTTGTTAAACATAAATACGTTTTGTAACACATGTTTTCCATGTCTAAGTATGAGAAATAAAGCCATAAATGTTTCGGGAACCCAATCTACTATGAACACTGGTGTTCACGTATTTATTAGAATCCTTGTATTTTATTCTTTTGGTTCTTTTAAATTCTTCTGGATGCTTAGGAGTGAATTGGTGGATCATTTGATAACTTTAACTTTTTGAGGAACTGGTTGTATGGGTTCATCTTGTCCTGACTGCAGCTGTACTGAGCATGACTACTAGTGAGTAACCCTGCTGGTTTTCCCTGCATAGTTTTCCACCTCACTGTAAATACACAAAGCAATTAGAGTGGTATGTGAAGCTTTATGGCCAGACCTTGATTAGACTGTAATGCTCTTGGCACCAAGAATGTGGCAGAAGCCTTTGATATTAACAGGATAAATCAGGTATGTTTTTGTCTTATATAAAGTCACTTTTGTTTTGACCATTTTATTATGCCTTCCTTTTAACCCAAATCACAGAGATCTGTCTTTTAGTGACACCCAGAACTATACTTACTAGTCCCCAATAAATTGTGTTCCTTACAACTCTGTACCTGTTTGTTCTTTTCCTTGGTCTTGCCATGCCTTCGGGCCATTTTTCACGTACAGGGTGATCTGGAACACTGCTGAACTGTTTCAGTCAGAGACTGTATCACTTTATAATCCCATCAGTTACTTAAGAGACATCCCATTTTTCCATAGCCTTACTAATGCTTGTTATTTTCCATTTCTGTTTTTTTTTTTTTTTTTTTTTTTTTTTTTTTTTTTTTTTTTTTT
>PVJA010001378.1:19563-113063 GCA_004027025.1 Myocastor coypus | reverse complement strand
TGTAATACTTTTTCAAGATTCTTTTTCTATTTGGAGTCCCTTGAAATATCTGTTCAAGCCATTTGCCATTTTTAGATTGGGTTGCCTTTTTATTATTGAGTTGTAGGATATGTATTCTGGGTATTAAACCCTTTTCAACTGGATGAACTATAAATATGTTCTCTTTTGTTTTTGAAAAGCTATCTTTGATTTTATAAGAATTCACTATTACAGACAAAGTCCTTAAGATTAACCTTTACATTTTGTTCTAAGAATTTTATGCTCTTAGTTCTTATAGTTAGATTGTTGGCCTAATTTGAGTTAATCTTTCTATATAGTGTGACATAGGAATCTAACTTCATTCTTTGTGAATATCCTGTATCTCAAAACGATCTGTGAAAGATATTGTTCTTTCCTTTTTGAATAGACTTGGCATTCTTGTCAAACATCAATTAGCCAGGAAGGTATGGATTTATTTATACATATATAAAACATTTATGTTTGTAGTATATGATTTTATTTTCTGTGGGAAGTGGGTATATACACAGATCTTAATTCTATTTATTGTCTTCTTTCCATCAGTAAATCCCCTTTTCACTGACAAAGACCTATCTCCCTACTTCCTATTGTCTATCTTTTCTTTTGTTTTTTTTAAATTTATTTATACATTCGATCTCTATGTCTATTTTCATGTCAGTATCACAGTATTTTAATTACAACCATTTATTCATATTTATTTATTCTTTGTATTTTAGGGAAGGGTCTACAAGGTGTTCAGGGTCTTACTACTAGATCGGATTCATAGTGATCCACCTGCTTACAGCCTTCCCAAGAGCTGGGGTTACTGGGGAACATCACCACACCCAGTCCCAATTGTTGTCTCAGCACACCCTAGGGCTGGGACCAGCATGGTAGGTCTGGGGATCGAACCCCTGGCCCCTGTGCCTGCTTGCAGGTGCTTTAGTCCTCTGATCTTACAATAGCTTTCTCTGTATACTACTTTTTCAATATTCTTTTACTATTTAGGGTCTCTTGAAATTCCATATTAATTTTGAGGCTTTATTTTTCCATTCTGCAATAAAGGCAGGGCAATTTTGATAGTTAATGCATTGAATCTGCAGACTGACTTGGGTAGTACTGACAACTTGAAAATATTAAGTCTTCTTTTCTATGAACACAGGATAGCTTTACATGTATTTACATCCTGTAAGATACTTCTTGATACTCTTCAGCAGAATGCTAATTTGGTGAAAACTGTGCAACTTCTTCTAAAGATACCATGGAACACACTGAGCAAAAAGTTCTGAATGCTGAACGCACTGCAATTACAAAGTATTGCAATTCACAAAGTATGACTTTATTTTCATGAAATAATTGCCACAGATGAAGGGAAAACATTTTGATCATCAGTATTTACTTGGGGAATTATGTTTTTAGGACACAGATGAAGGAATATGGAATACAACTTCAAAGTGGCAGGGGACATAGGGACAAACAGACAAGATTGAAAGCATAAAAGCATATTCTCATGAGAACCAAACAGTCCTTGTTATTGGAGGACCAAATAGAATCATCATTAATGTAAGTAGTATCAAAGTTTACAATCTGTAAGTCTTTCTTAAGATATGCATGATTTAGTTTATTTACAGTTCGAGCAAAAGCATATTTGGAAGCACAACTGTATGCTTCTAAACTGTACACTTTCTTGAAGTGCAGGTCAAAAAATGGATTGTCCTAGAAGAGAAAGAGAAACAACGATTTAATCTGTAACCCCAAAAGTAGTGTCCTGGATTCTTTCATATTCTCTTGAGTATGTGTTTTTGACAATAAAGTATCAATGTAGAACATATTTCGGAGATCTACAAATGAATTTATTAAAGCTATCTGCTTCAAATATGATCTTTTTAAAATGAAATAAGACAAATTAAGTCAGGCCCATGGTGAAATGAGCTTATTAAACCAGCACTCTGAGAGGCTGAAAGCAGAAAGATTACAAGTTTAAGCCCAGCCTCAGCAATTTAGAAACTTAATGAGATGCTTTCTCAAAATAAGATATAAAGGGCTACATACCTATCTCAGTGTGAAGGTCTTGTGTTCAGTCCTCAGTACCACACACACACACACACACACACACACACACACACACACACACACAAAAGTTACTTTTAAGCATATATTTTTTCTTAATTATGCAAATGAAATAGGTCATAGAATGTGGAATAATCAGTTCTTCCCAGTATACTGAATTTCAGAGAATCAGTGGGGATAGAAGAAACCAATGAATTTGCTTACAGACTTCTGGGAGAAAAGATTTCTTTCTGCCTCTGCTAGGACTTGGGTTCTTCATGCTATTTTTAAAGATAAGTAGGATAAATTCAAGATGGCTAATTAGTATACTACAGACTACCAATTGAGTGACTTTTAAATTAACAGCAAGGGGCCAGGGAGATAGCTCCATGGCACAAGCAGTTGCCTGGCAAGTGCAAGGTTGTGAGTTGGAACCCCAGTCTCCTCACCAAAAAAAAAGAAAAGTAGACATCATATCTAATCTATGTCCTATAGCTTAAAGCAATAACAATTGCTACCATTGCTAATCATAGTGATAAGGAGCCTTGTACTTATATGATGTGCAGAATATGCTTTTGTTTATAAGGTGGTTTTACACTTATTATCTGCCTAAGTCTTAACTCTCTTTGAGGACAAAGCCTCTGCGTTATCTTTGTGCATTATCTTCATGCTTCTGGTATTTATCCAGGGCAACTACTAAGTACCCAACAATGTGCTGGTCTGATCTAAAGTAATCTTATGTAAAATGAGAAGCAGAGATAAGCATTACTCTAAATGACAAGGAGACATAGCAGGCATAGAAGGACCAAGCCCCACAAAAGTAATAATTCATTAACATGCAGTATGTGAACATTCTATACAAACAATTTTCAAACAGAAGCACTTTTGCAAAAGCCTGGAAAAAGAACATGGGTGTTGTCTTAATTACTTTTCTCTCATTGCTGGGACAAAAACCCGACACCCAAAATGAAGGAAGGAAAGTGTTATGGTTTATGTCTAGTTGCCCCCGCCCCATGTAGTCATTGGGCGGGGACTTCTATAGATTGAGACTTGACTCATGAGTTACTGGGATTATGTGTTTTAGTACTGATGGGATTATCTGTGTGAGTAGGGCTGGGACTATGGGTGTGGTCTAGGGCAGATATCCTAAGGCAGAGAGCCTGATAGGAATATAAAGGGAGACAGAGAGACAGACTAGAGCTGTTGCTCTGCTGCCGTGTTCGATTGGCTGCCTCTGCCACTATTTTGTTGCTGTTCCTCCGCCATGAACTGGATGCTCTCTGCCCTTCTCCACTCAGCCTTGGGGCAGCCGAATATGGACTGAAACCTCCAGTAACTGTGAGCTAATAAACCTTTTCTTCCTTCATCTTGAGTGTCAGGTATTTGTCCCAGCAACGAGTAAAAAGTAACTAAGACAGAAAGATTTATTTAGCCCACAGTTACTGGAGATTTCAGCCCATGTTCAGCAGGCTCCAAGGCAGAGAGGCACATGGCAGAGAGCAGCAGTTCATGGCAGCAGAACAGCAACAACAATATGGTGACAGAGGCAATGGAACAACCATGGGAGCAGAACAGCCGCACGTCTGTCTCTTTGTCTGTCTTTAAATTACATCAGGCTCTCTGCCTTAGCCTATTTGCCTCAGGCCACACCAATAGTTCCCAGCAGTAGTCAGACCATAATCTCATCAGTACTAAAATACATAATCCCAATAGATCATGGATCAAGTCTCAAACTCTAGAAGTCCATGCCCCATGATTGCATGAGGCTTTGGGGGAACAACTAGACATAAACCATAACAGGTGTTAAAGTTAGATAACTGCTTCTGATTCTCTAATATAACAAGCTGTGAGCTACTGTATTTGTCTGATTTGGCCAACACTTTTCTGTTGTTTTGTTTTGAAACAGGATCTCACTTTGTAGTGCAGGATGGCTGTTAGCTTGCAGAAATCCTCCTGCTTTGGTGTCCTGAGTGCTACAATTATAGGCTTTATCCCCACATCCAGCAGACCATCACTTTTCTCCCAACTTCAGAAACAGCTGCTCTGAAATTTACATGAGATTAATCATATGAACTGCCTCCTATAGAGCTTAATAAATTATAGTTTCCTTTCTCAGGTTGATATTGGGATTAAGCTATCTTGCTTTACAGCATCATTTAAAAAGCAAAACAAAAAACCCTCAAGGCTTTTAAATAGAATCTACAAAGGGCCAGCGAGATAGTTCAGAGGACGAAGTGCCTGCTTTGGCAAGCACAGGGACCAGGGTTTGATACCTGGTCCTGCATATGATGCTGGCCTCACTCCCAGATGCTGAGCTAGTGACCAAGTCTGGGCATGGTGGTGCCCACCTGTAATCCCAGAACTGGGGAGGCTGAAAACAGGAGGATCACTAGGAGTCCAAGCTGAATAGTGAGACCCTATACTAAATACATAAAATAAAAAGAAGATACAGAATGATTTCAAAGCGCCTCCCTCATTCCACCTCACAATTCTCACAAATTTTAAGGTAGATGACACAGTTGTAGGTTGACAGATAATTGAGAAGTGAATCTCAACCAAAGGAAATCATATCCATTCTATGACCAGATAATAACATGCTCCTATGTGGTTTTCTCTTCCAAACTTTTGATTTCATCATATAGAAATTTCCTTCATGTCTTTGAGATTCTTAGGAAGGATTAGGAAGGATTAATCTTTTCTTGTCATGTAACAGTTAAAGGCTGAGGATGCATGCACATAGAAAGCAAGTCCTTTCTGTTCTTTCATCTTTCTAGTCCTCCTTCTTTCTTCCTTTGATACAGTTCTAGAGCTAAGGGTGGGATCTCCTACACTGCTTGATAATCCCTTGCTTACAGTTGGGGGTAACAGTTTTCAGAGAAGTAAAATTCAGGCTGCATTTGTAGATGTTAACAGATCCAGGCCAAGAATCAAAATGCCAGTCAGCTCAACTCTATCTTTTGCTGCATAGTTCTATCAGTTCCAAATCCCACATCACTTTTATTTGTGCTTCATGAATTGACTTCAATTTCAATTACATTTCGTTTTAGTTGACAACTTTTTGGCTTGGAATTGCTTTACTTACAACTGTGTCATTGCCATTGAGAAAAAGGTAATAAAATGCTGACTGCCGGGGATTTAATTCCAAGGGAAAGAAGTAGATATTCTCAGGACAGTGAGGTGTTTTTACTTCATTAGTAGAAAGTGAAACTTTAAAACAACTACTTTTTTGATAGGATAATAATTTTTCTTTTATCAGTTTTATATTATTGGTCCTGAGGTGGTAAAAAAAAAAAAAATAGGATCACTTAGTTTCTCTTTTGTATTTAGTTCACCAGCGCAGATCATGATCTTCAAACAGAGGAATAAGTAATACTGGGAGAAACAGAGGTTGAGGAAGGGAAGCACAAGAACAGAGCTAACTGCTTCAAAAGAGTCATAGTTGTAGGCCTGATGGACATGTTCCAGGAATTAGCCAAAATTATAGAAAATAATGGTAACATCATCAGTAGGTGAGAAATTCAAGAAAACAAAAAGGAAGAAGGTGAAGGAGAGAGACAGGAAGAGGGAGGAGGAGAGAAGAGGAGAAGGAAGAAGACAAAATTGGGGGAAAATCTGAGTGAAAACAGTTAATTACTGAACTATAATTTGGCAAAATTGATGTGGATTACTGATATAACTCAATGCAGTTTTATGTTCAGCTGAGTCTTTTAAAAAACTTTTATTCTTTGGTATTTTTTCAGTTGAGCTTTTAAAATCTTATAAAATGCTGAATCATTGTGTTCTGAGGTATTCTTTATAGCCATTCAATCAGTCTCTTTAAGTTGCATTTCTTCATTTGTAAAATGAGAGTAGTAAAGTTTAATTCATGGATTTTATGATAACTATCTAAAATTAAAAATGGAAGGGGCTCAGTTTGTTTCCTGACACCTCTTATATTTTACTAAGCATGGTATAGTAGCAGGCAACACTCTAGTAGCAGTAGTAATGATAACTGCCAATTGTGTAGAAGTATGTGTTTGGTCCTATTGTTTTATCAATTTTATGGTGCACATAGACGAAATCTTAAATGTTCTATTCACTAAATCTGTATCGTACTGTAGGCTTATCAAAAGTTAAGATAGCAGAAGAGTTGAGAGGCCAAACTATTAATATGAGACTTATTAGGATTACAAATAAATGCAGTAAAATTCTAATTCATTCAATAATCACACCACAAATATGTAGAGTGCCTAATATCTCAGAGCCAGAAGGCTAAGATAAAGAAGAAAAAAATCATGGTCCCACTATCTAAGAATCTTCCATCCAGAAGGGAAGTAAGGTAAGATAAGGTAACTCAACAACTGTAGTTTTGATTATGGCTTCAATTATTTACACCCATAATGAATGGGTGTGTGGGGGTTTGGAGCCATATGTAGGACTTTTCCCAATGGGAAACCTGAGAATGGATATAACATTGGGGTGATTGGGCATCCTAAGCCTTAAGAATCAGTACTTAAATAAGCAGTGTGGATATAAAAGCTCAAGGGCTGGGAGTAATGAGTTTTTCATCAGCAGAAGAGTTCAAAGGCAGAGGGCAAAGTTAGTTTTAAGTGGCAATGGGGGAAATCCTGGACCTCTCACTCTTCTCTCCTTTTCATCTTTAAGGTTGAAGCACTTTCAAGTAACATGATCTTTCTGGGAGATCAAGTGGGGCTGCTGATGAAAGGGAGGAATCTCTAAAATGTACAGGAGAGACTGGGATGGAAAGAGTGATGGTTGGAAACTCCTATGTTTCGAAAAATGGCATTTAAAGTTTCAGAATTTCCTGTTAGATTTTGTTGAACCTGTTGATTAAAACTTGAGAAAGATACTTTCAGATTTAATGGGCAAAATTCAAAATTAATCTCATAAAAGAATAGCAACAAAAAAGCCAGTATGTCATCCCAGAAAATTAATCTGTACTGCTTAAGAATAATATAATTTCATCTTAACAGTTTGTACATTCCAGGAATCTATGAAATAGGATAGTGAATATATAGAACACCAGCATATTGATCTAATATCCCCCTTATAAAATGTAACACTTACAGGGCTGGGGAGATAGCTCCGAGGCACAAGTGCCTGCTGGGCAAGTGCAAGGTCGTGAGTTCGAACCCTGGTCCCACACACAAAAAAAAAATAAATAAATAAAATGTAACACTTACAGTATCTGCTTCTTTTCCATCAATCATCTGCAGATCATCCAAAGACCACTTTTTTGTTACTTCATATTTTTCGTCTAAACCTATTCTGTAGTGTTTCACCATAATTATTTTAACTTCTTCATTTTTGGTCACTGTAGGACAGAGAAATATTTAGCTTACATAAGCTCTTCAAAGATGATAAATTATTCAAGTCATATTTTCTGTACTTGAGCATACCCTTTTTATTCAATGCTCTTGAACCTATATTATAGTGATACTCCAAATTTTTTTTCTTTTATTTAATTTTATTTATTTATTTTTTTCTTGTTTCAGAACCTTTGTTTGTTTATTCACTCATTTTTATGGCTGGCTCAGCCCACCCCAAGGGCAGGGCTGGTGTAGCATGTGGTGCCGGGGATCGAACCGCGGTCCCTGAAGCCGCCCAAGCTTTCCCAAGCAGGCGCTTTAGACCACTGAGCCATCCTGCCGGGCCCCAATACTCTAAATTTGAGCCCTCACATATATAAACATTTGTGGATATACCTCCAGATTGGCTGGCTGTATTAACTTGGTTTTTGCTACAGTCACAGTACTGTCCATCAGGTAGAAGTAAGCGATGTGCTTTTAGCCCTAAGTTTCATGGTGAATGGATCTCAATGTGGGGCAAGAAATAAAAGCCTTAGCATTAGCACAGTCAGTGCCAGAGTGTTTACCCCAACAATTTGGAATTTTAACTTATGATAATAAAGTGAAGTTAAAAAAAAAAAAAGGAAATAGTTTCAATTATATAGCCACACTCAGTTGAGGAGTGACCAAGCAATACTACAAAATTTAGAAACTTTTTCCAAATTTGCAATGGTCCTTAGTATGTAGAAGTACATCCCAACTATCACTGACCTGTTTATATTATTTTGAGAGTTTTAATTCTTCCAAGTGTGTGTCTGAAATTCTAGTGTTCAAAATGTGCGGCCTGCACAGAAAGTTTCGGTAGTGTATTTGAAAGATGTGGAAAAATCTTTGTTTATTTTATATAAGCAAAGTAAGGGAACTGATTTCCTGGTCCTAAAATCATTTGCCTTTGCCTGCTGATAAACAGATCAGAAGCCTCAACATTTGATTGCAGAGCTCTTGCAATGAAAATTATCAATGAGTTGATAAAAGGAGTCTTTTCTGAGTAGTTGCTATTTGCCTGTTAGATGATCAGTGCCACAAGGGAGGCACGTAGTAGGGATGGCCCCTGCTCTCCAGGAATTTGTGGTTTCATTAAGGAGAGAAGGCTGACACAGCTGAGTCACATCTACTACTGATTACTAAGTGGTGGCAAATGGGATCAAAGTCTACATATTTTTTTCTTCTCATTTTGTGTATTTGGTACAGGGTCTCACTACGCAGCTCAGACTTGCAGTGATCCTCCTGTTTTTGGCCTCCCCAGAGTTGGGATTACAGGTATGCACTGCCACACCTGGACTCAGTCACTGGCTCAGCACATCCTGGGGGCAGACTGGCCCAGTATGTGGGACTGGTGGCTGACACATATTTTTTTCAAAATGAATAATGTCATTTACAAGATATCAGGTCTGCATCCTGTCTTCTGAATAACTACTATGAAGACGATAATATGCATGAATTATTGGAACCACTTTACTAACTTATTTTGAAACTGTTTCATTGCTATTTTATCTTTTTTTCTTATTAAAATGAATAAAAATTTTTAAAGAATGAATAATGTCATTTAAAGAAGTATAGGCAGGCTTTTTTTTTTTCTTTTTCTTTTAGGGAAGGTTCTACAGGGTGTTCAGGGTTTCACTACTAAATGGACTCCTAGTGATCTGCCTGTTTACAGCCTCCCAAGAGCTGGGATTACAGGCACATGCCACCATGCCCAGTCCTAATTGTCCTCTCAGTGCCTCTGGAGGTGGACCTGGAGATCCAACCTCTGGCCCCTGTGCCTGCTTATAGGTCCTTTACTCCATTGAGCTATTTGGCTGGCCCAGGCTGGCCTCTTTTTTTTTTTTTTCTTTTTTTTTGATACATTGTCTTGCTGTGCAGCTCAGACTTTTAGTGATCTTCTTGTCTCAACTTCCACAGCGCTGAGATTATAGGTGTGGCCACCAGCCCAGTTTTCATGGCTGGCACAGCATGTGGTTCCAGGGATTGAACCAGGATTCTTGTGCTTGCTGGCAAGCACTTAGACCACTAAACTTTTTCCCTAGCCGTAGTGTTTTAGGATAAGACAAATTCTATTTAGGGGAGGGCTTTTTCTTATTCTGGCAAGGACCACTTTAGCATACTGCTGTGGTTTGAATGTTTCCCCTGAAGTTTTTATAAGAGAAACTTAACCTTCTTCACAATAGTTTTAAGAGATGGCACTTTTGAGAGGTGATTGGGTCGGGAGTGTCTGCCTTTCAGAGTGGACTGACTGTTGTCACCGGAATAGGGTACTGACTGTGGGAGTTAGATCTTGATGGAAGGACCAGTTCGGCTGCTATCCTTTCCCTCTCTTTCTCACTTTTACCCATTTCTGCCTTCCACTATGGGATGGCACAGCAAAAATGTGACCTGACATGACCTTGGATTTCCCAGCCCCCAGAACTATATGAAATAATCTCTGCTCTTAAATTCCCCAACCTCAGGTATTCTGTTGCAGCAGCACAAAAATGCTAAGACCCATGCCTTCCTACTTGTGTAGATTTAAAGCAGCATATTACAGTAAAATTATAGTGATAGCAAGGTGATGTGGTGCAGGCTGTATTTTTAACAAGAGTTCTGAAAAAGGAGAGAATTGATATAATAAAAGAAGGAATTAGAGAAGAAATGAAATTTGAGATGAAGCTTTAACATTAGTGTAGTTTGGAAAGACACTGGTAACTCTGAAGGCATTTCTAGGAGAAGAGCATGAAGAAATGAATAATATATAGAAGCTAAATTTCATAAATTGGAGGAAAGTGGGCTGTTTACATTGGTGGGTGTGAGTACACTACAGGCGACATGATTAATTAGATTGAAGAAGTTGTGAAAATGTTTTGAAAGACTCAATTTAAAAGCCAGCACGGGCCACTGTGGAACTGTAAATCCATTCTTTTCACAGGAGAAATGGGAGCCTGGCCAGGGATCTAGAGAGCTGGGGCTGGTGGAAGGAGTAACTTTTCTCTGATACAGGGGATACTGAAATCGAGGTGACCAGCTGCCACGGAATGGAGTTGGAGCAGACTGACAAACCTAGTATTTGCAAGCCCATGCTGTAGCGCTTCCTCTGTCAGTGTCCTTCCTCTTTGAGTGTGGTATTGATAAAATGGTGCCCTGCTACAGAAATATCCTCCAGGCAGTGCCGAGGCACAGAATATATTAAAGAAGAGAAGAAAGCAGACTTAGACTTAGAGAACCCTCGGGAAATAGTGTGGCTTTCTCTGGCATTAGAGGTTAGGAGTCAAGTCACAACACCACAATATGGTGTGATGAAGTCATTTAATCTCTAGAGAGGATAAGCCTCATTTTTATATGTTGTAAAATAGACATCAGAATGACATCAACTTATGAAGATTGAAGCAAATAAAATATAGAAAGAACCTGAGGTGGTGCATGCTTTTGGTATCTCTGTGCTGATTTCTTAATGCTGAGATAATAGCCAACACCTACAATTTAAGGGAGAGATTTATGTTGGCCCACAGTTGGCCAGCTCCAAGAAAGAAGTGGCATGACAGAGGGGCACAGGAAGAGAAGGGAGGACATGAGGAAGCAGCTACGCTTCTCCTGCTCTTGCTCCTGTGACCCGCCTCTAGCCAGGCCTCTCATCCTCACAGCCCCTCCAGCTATTAATTCTTCAGTGGACAAATCCATGGATTAGTATAGTGGCATGTTATCCAAACACCTTCCAAACACAAGGTTCCAAACACTCTGCAGATCTAAACTGCAACAGTAGTGTTCGAAAGGTTTTGTTTTGTTTGTTTTACAGTTCATTGTAAGGTAGGTGTGGGACATGGATAATGGTGTCAGGGTTGTAGGAGGGGCCTTGGCAGCAGGGCACCTAACCCTGGATGACAACCACTATACAAAAGCACAGAGGGTGAGCTAGCAGAGTGGAAAAATGAAAATGAACTTGTTTTTGACACGTAGGTGAAATATCTACAAATTGTATCAGAAGAGAATGAGCTGGGAAGTTTTGTAGATTAGGAATAGATATATAGCTTTAAGAGTTTTGTGTGTAGTGAGGTTTTCAAGACTAAGTTTAGAGGGAAAAGAGCAGGGGAAAGAGGTGAGAAAAAGAGAAGGAAAAAAGAGACACCACAAAAAGTTCTGAGAATGGAGTCTCAGGAAAGACCCCAGCCCAAAGTATGATGCCATGAAATTGAGGGGATGAAATACTCCAAAGTTTGGAGACATTCCTGTAAGGTCACTTCTGCTAAGTGAGGCAGAGCTCAGCCCTGATGTGGACACTGGGCTGAGGAGTGTCAGCAATTTCCACCATGAAGGCTGTTTCTCTACAATGCTGAGAGCAGAGTGGTGCACAGGATGCCTTCATTCACCGGCGCTGAGTGCTCCTTGGGCCAGGCCTGGGCTGGGGTTAGGTAGGATTCGCAAAGGGAGATATAAGAAGGTAAGATAAAGGCTATGATTTTGGTCACACATTTGATGGGTGTAGAAGAGGGGGGATAGCATATCTTGGGCACAGAGGCATGATAGTGGGGCAGGTTTGAAGAGGATCTCGAGCAGAGAATGACAGGGGTCCAGGCAATCAATTTCAGCTCAGATTTTAATGTCTGGAATCCTTCAGAGGTTGTGCACAAGTTAGTGGGAGCTTCTGTTCACTTATGCTTTTTAGCACTAAAATGTGGTTCATCTGCACAGGTCTATGTGTGCTATGGTTTATGTCTAGTTGTCCCCCCAAAGCCTCATGTAGTCATTAGGCAGGGACCTCTATAGATTGAGACTTGACTCATGAGTCACTGGGATTATGTATTTTAGTACTGATGGGATTATTGGTCTGAGTAGGGCTGAGGCTATGAATGTGGTTGAGGGTGGATATCCTAAGGCAGAGGGCCTGATAGTAATATAAGGAGAGACAGAGAGACAGACTAGAGCTGTTGCTCTGCTGCCCTTTGGTTGGCTACCTCTGCCACCATTTTGTTGCTGTTCTGCCACCATGAGCTGGATGCCCTCTGCTGTTCCACTCAGCCTTGGGCCAGCTGAATATGGGCTGAAACCTCCAGTAACTGTGAGCTAAATAAACCTTGCCTTCCTTCATTTTGAGTGTTGTGTATTTGTCTCAGCAATGAGTAAAAAAGTAACTAAGACAGAATTTGGTACCAGAGAAGTGGGGTCATTACTGTGACTATACCTGACAATGTGAACTGCAAGCTTTTGGGAATGGCTTACAGGAAGAGATAGGAAAGGTTCAGAGATGTCGGCTAAAAACAAAGCACTAAAACGGCTTCGCCTGTTCAGCTTGGGAGATTCTGGTCAGAGTTTAGACCAGAAAACTGACAGAAGGTCTACCTGTAAAGACCAGGCTGAGGAGGTTTCTGCTGGAAAAAAGGACAGCATTGGTCATTGGACTCCAGATGATTTGTGCTATGGATTGGCTGAAAGTCTTTCGGAATTTTGCTGGTGCCAAGAGACTTTGCCTAAGACTGAGATTAAGCATGAAGGACTGATTAATCTTTCAAGAGACATTTCAAAGCAGCAAACTATTGGGGTGGTGGCGTGGTTGTTATTGGTTGCTTTTAGCCAGACTGATGTTAAAAATCAAGAGCAAAGAGCCAAGCAGGATGATTTAAAATGTGAGTTTGGCCAGAAACGAAGCATCAGGAAAGTTGTGGACTGCAAAGATGGAGCTAAAAGGATCTCCATTGCTGGGAAGGAACCAGAGAATCAAAAGGATGGCCTGAGGGCATCACAAGAGGTGGCAGCTCTCCACCCTTTGCAGCCTTCGAATTGCAAGGGAGAGAGGCTTTGCCTTGAGAAGAAAGCCGCAGAGAGCAAAGTACCAGAACGGCGGCAACGGCCAAACCGAGTTCCAAAATGGCGCCGGCATGGAGAATTCATTCCTTGGAATCAAGGTCAGAGAGTTCATCAGTCTAGACGCTCGACTCCTACAACTAAGACAGAAGGAAGTCTGGCTACTGCTCCAGCTGGCAGCAACCCTTAGCATTATCCACAGAGGCGTATGCAGAATGTGGGAATTCTGAGGTTAAGAAGGCTTCCACCTCGATTTCAGAAGAAGACCTGGGAGGCCAGGCAGTGTACCCCTGAGAGGGAAGTGTATAAAGCTGGGTGTGAGAAGCCTGTTCAGTGGAAACCTCAGAAGTTTGGAAAAGCCAGGAACATGGATCTTGCTAAGAAGGAGCAAAGCTGGCTTAAGAGAGAAGCCATGGGAATTACGACCAAGAATGCCATAGAAGTGGAGTTGCATGGTGCTCGCAACTCATTGCAGACTCCTTTGGATGCTCCAGTTGGAACTATGGGATTTAATGTTTACCCTGCTGGATTTTGGACATGTGTTGGTCCCAATGTTTTGTATTACCCTGTTGTTTGCAGTTTTTCAAATGGTAATGTTTATCTTATGCCTTTGAACGTTGGATATGTTTAACTCTCCTATTGTACAGGAGCTCACAGTTGAGAGTTTGCCGTGGATCTTGGAGGAGACTTGGGATTGGGGCTTTTCAGCAATGCTGAAACTACTTTGGCATCTTTTCCAGATGGACTAAAATGTCTTTTGTAAAAAAAGGATATGTATGAGACTTTGGGGGTACAGGGGTGGAATGTTATGGTTTATGTCCAGTTGACCCCCCACAGTCTCATGTAGTCATTAGGCAGGGACTTCTATAGATTGAGACCTGACTCATGAGTCACTGGGATTATGTGTTTTAGTACTGATGGGATTATCGGTGTGAGTAGGGCTGGGACTATGGGTGTGGTCTAGGGTGGATATCCTAAGGCAGAGGGCCTGATAGGAATATAAAGGGAGACAGAGAGGCAGACTAGATCTGTTGCTCTGCTGCCCTGTTTGGTTGGCTGCCTCTGCCACCATTTTGTTGCTGTTCGGCCGCCATAAACTTTATGCTCTCTGCCCTGTTCCACTCAGCCTTGGGGCAGCCGAATTTGGACTGAAACCTCCAGTAACTGTGAGCTAAACCAACCTTTCCTTCCTTCATTTTGAGTGTTGGGTATTTGTCTCAGCAACGAGTAAAAAGTAACTAAGACAACATCTTTGCTTGGGAATAGGAAAAGATTAGAAGAGAAATCATCAGGCTCAGGCATTGAAGTGGAGACACAGCTGATTTGGGGCAAGATCTTAAAGGCAGTTCCTCTTACCAGGAGGCAATTGTATTTATGCAGACAAAAATCTCTGCCTCAAAACCTAAGGATAAACTGACTGTGGTGTCATGTGACTGTAATCCTACCTCTCCGGGAGGCTGAGGTAGGAGGATTGCAAGTTTGAGGCCAGCTTGGGCAACTAAGTGAGACACTGTCTCAAAATTTAAAAAGGACTGGGGATGTCACCCAGTGGAAAGATCATGAGTTCAATCTCCACTATAAAATAGACCCCCCACAACAAAAAAAAAAATCATTAAGAATATTGTACTTGTTCCAGCTAAACCCCCTTACATCTCATTAGTTACTTCAGAGGGGTGACAGAATGGGAATGGGGAAATATGCAGACATAAGTGGGTATGGTATGAAAATATAATGTTTCAGGGAACTAGTTTCATGGCCTTGTATACATTCTGATACTCAGCTGAGCAACTAGAAAGCTATTCATTCAACTCATTAAAGTAATAAAAGTGCAAGTGCCCTTTTTACCAAACACTGTGGTAGGAATTGAAAACCTGAATCCCTATAGGGCATCATTCTGGCTCCCACTGGATTGCAGGGAGGGGGCCTCAGGCAGAAAATGTGGTGCACTCTGCTGTGAATAAGGCAGGAGACAGGGGCAGGGATACAGAGGGAACTTGAGGAGAGACATGTTCACCTACTGGTTTTTGGGAGAAGTTTCCCAGGAAAATAATCTGAGCTGTGCTGGACTGTGGGAGTTTGGAGAAAGAAGAAAGGGCCAACAGAGTGCCAGAAGGGTATGGGGACAAAGGTGTGGCATACTTGATGCTTTGGAGTCATTACAAGTATTTGTGTCTATGGACAGGTGGCAGGGAGTGAGATGGGCAGGAGTTAATCCCTGAAAGGTCTGAAATATCCAGTAAGGTGTTCACATATTACTCTGAAGGCAGTGTGTGTGTGTGTGTGTGTGTGTGTGTGTGTGTGTGTGTGTAGAATTCAATGAAATTGACAGGCTTACGTTCTTATATTTAAGTTTTTAGAGAATTCTCTTGGGCGTTGGGGGTGGGACTGTCCCATTAACACTGAACTAAAAGGCCATGCTTTAAAGGTTAGCCTTTAATCAAAGGAGGTAGCTCACAGAGAGTACAGTCCCTCCATTTGCCACAATAGCCTCTTTTAAAGTGTAAGAGGCCTTGAACATTTACTTTCGTCATGAGCCAAAGGAGTCTGCTCAGGCTGGAGTTGACCCAATCCCTGATTCCATACTTGTGCTCTGCTGCCAGCTAGAATTAAATGGCATCTCCACATTAATGCAGTGGCAAAGTGGAAACTTACCACATTATCTTAAGACAGAAATGTGTTATAGTGAGAATGGGAGTGTTGGTTTCATTAACCCCAGAGCCTGTGTTATGGTCTTGAGAATGGTGTCTATAGATACAGAAAGCCTCAGAATTTTGACTTGATCTAGTTTCAATACTTTAGCTGACATTTTTGGAATTCTAACTTTAACTTCCTAGCATCATTTCTTTTTGCTTTAATTTTAAAATAATCTTTGCCATCAAGAAATGCCTCCTTGTCATGCAAAATAATGTTCATGAGGCGAAAGGGAAAGAAAATTGATCAACTGATTGAACATAATTTGAATGAACAAAGGAATAGCAGCAGCTAATAAGTAAGTTGCATATAAATACTTTAAATATCTTTTAAAATTTTATAATCTTAATATCAAGTAATCATTTTTATCTTTACCTTTTTTTTTTTTTTTTTGGTACCAGGGATTGAACTCGGGACTTTGCACTTATCAGGTAGGTGTTTATGCCACTGAGGTAATTTTACCGTTTTACCACCTGGCCCTATTTTTACCATTGAAGCCAAGAAAAATTACTATAAGATACTGAAGGAAGAAGCTTCACAGAAATGTTATAGTGTGCTGATAATGTTTTGGGTGGGTTTTTTGAGAATACTGTCATTAATTTTGCCAAAATAGTAATTTTCAAATGTATTTTTTTTTTTTGTCTTTTTGAGACAGGGTCTCGCTATGCAGTTGAGGCTGGTCCTGAGCTCACTTTTGTAGCCCAGGCTGGTCTCGAACTTGCACCAATCCTCCTGCCTCAGCCTCCCGAGTGCTGGGATTACAGGCGTGAGCCACCACGCCCGGCTTCAAATTGTATTTTTCTAGAAATATTTTTATAAAATCAATTTGGGGGCTATATCAAAATGTTAAACTGATTGGCTGTAAACAAAGATAGAACAAGTGTCACTGATATACTTAGAGAAATAGAGGAGACAGTGGAAGAGAAGGACAGTGACCCTGTGGGACAAGACACCCAAGAAGCAAAGGTCATTAGTGGGGCTCAGATGAGGGTATTCAGGGGGCTCCAGTCCAGCTCATTAGCAGTACACCTGCTGAGAGCAGTGTAGTGGGCACCAGTGGACCTAAATTTAAAGCCTCCATTTGTCACTTACTAGTTGATGGTCTGAGTGAATTAGTTACTGTACACCTCAGTGTTATCATCCATAATTTGAGAGGTTGAATGAGGAAAGAGAGTTGCAAGTTCAAGTTCTGTCTGGGTATTTTAGTAAGACCCTCGGTCAAAACCAAATAAATAAATAAATAAATAAATAAGCAAATAAATATATGATAGGGATGGAGCTAAGTGGTAGAATGTCCTTATGTTTAATCGTCAGTATATGCATACAAAGATATGTATACATGGAAGACACCATAATATATGAGAACTCCTTAGAGTGCTCTAGGCTTTCGCAAGTGAGTAAGAAATGCAGCTATTCTTACTGGTTAGAAGTAGTATGCTACAGTGCAAAGAACTTGGGTTTTACAATCAGATTTACTATCTGTGACCTGGGGCTATTTCCTCATGTTCCTGTGAGAATAGTTTCATCTAAAAACCAGGAATCTCTCCTTACTCCTAAAATGTTGTGAAGACAGGAGTAATGCATTTAAATAGCACTGAAGAGCTTTGTGTCTGACACTTAGTAGGTATACTTTGCAGCTATTCTTTTTAGTTTGTTTTCAATATTATTCTGATGAGAAATTTAAAATATCTTGCTTTTTCAGAGCTCTGCTAAAAGGTTTCCATTCCCTTTATAAATGATATGTCTTGGGGCTGGGGAGATAGCTCCGAGGCACAAGTGCCTGCTGGGCAAGTGCAAGGTCCTGAGTTCGAACCCTGGTCCCACAGAAAAAAAAAAAAAAAAAAAAAAAAAAAAGATATGTCTTAAAAACATATTGATTTTTCATATTTATGTTTATAAAGTAATAAATCAGCTGCTGGGATTAGAAATAACTAATTGGTGACAATATTGTGGATTGTTGATTTTTAAAATAATATATCCTCTTCTAAAGTCTGAGCTACCAGCTTTTAGTAAAAAAAATAAGTCAAAATAAAATTCAAGGTGACAAAAAGACTCAAGTAGAAGTGTTATTTTTTCAGTATTATATTCCTTACCTATAATTACCCTGATTTAGAGAGTCAGAATGTTTTATTCACACTTCCTCATACAGACATTTAGTGATACTCCATTAAATACTCTGCTTGTGTGCATATGTGTGTGTGTGTGTGTGTGTGTGTATGTGTGTGTGGGAGTAAGAAAGAGAGGGGAGAGAGAGAGACAGAGAGACAGAGAGAGAAAGAGAGAGACAGAGACAGGCAGAGAAAGAAACAAACAAATAGACAAAAACACAGAGATAGAGACAGAGAGAGTAAAACAAAGACTTCATGGGCTTATCCCAGTGGTAGAGTAGTTGTCTATAACCTGAGCCCTTGGGTTCTATTCCAGCACTGAGGGGGAAAAAAAGGTATTGCAAGAATTTTAAAGTATAAAATCAACTTTGATATTCAAAGTTTGTTCCCACATCTCAAAATCCTCATTGGAACTAAAGAGTCTCTGGGTTTGCTTGTTGCTTTGGTGGTGACTGGGATTGAACTCAAGACCTTTGTACTGAACTACATGCTCAACTCTTTTTATATTTTGTTTTTAGACAGTCTTGCTAAGTCACTGAACTGCTCAGTTTTGGCTGGACTTGCAATCTTCCTACCTCGGCCTCTCAAGTAGTTAGGATTACAGACATGCACCGACCTGCCTGGCTTTGAGACTATTCTTTAAGAACCCCTGAAACTTAGCACAGTTCCATATACCTGTGATCCCCACTAATCAGGAGGCTGAAGCAGGAGGACAGAAAATGTAACGCCAGCTTGGGCAACTTAGTAAGATTCTGTCTCAAAATACAAAACAAAAAAGGCCAGAGCTATAGCTCAGTGGTAGAGTACCCCTAAGATGGGAAATTTAGTGACATTTTGTCTCAGAATAAAATAAATTAATTCAAATGGCTACAGAATGCTTGGCTGGCAAATGCAAAACCATAAGTTTAATTCCAGTGCTATCAAAAAGTCTTTAGTTTTATACTTTCTGTTTATGAGATACTAGGCTTTCATGAATTTAGCAACAATAGTTCTAAATGATGCCTCAAAAATTACTATGAGCTGTGTCTTTTCATTGTTATTTCTTTCTTCTTCTTTTTTTTTGTATTATGGTTGGCTCTGCCTGCCCTGGGGGCGTGGCTGGTGCAGCACGTGGTGCCAGGGATGGAACCGTTGCCCCTGCAGTTGCCCAAGCTTTCCTAAGCACTGAGCCAACTTGCTGGCTCCTTGATTGTTATTCTTACTTAACACTCTTATTGTAAATGATTTGTGAAAGTTCCCTCACATCAAAAATCAGTAGGTGTAGGGTTGGGGAGATAGCTTGGTAGTCTGAATGCTTGCCTGGGTTCCATCCCTGGTACCAGATGCTGTATAGGTCCTAGAACCCCAGGCATGCAATTCCAGCCATGGAAACTGGGCGTGGTGGCACATGCCTGTAATCCCAGCATTGTCAAGGCTGAGAAAGGAGGATCACTACGAGTCTGAGCTGTGTAGCAAAACCCCATGGCCAGGGAGATAGTTCAGGTGTCTAAAGTGCCTGTTTAGGCAAGCTTAGGCAACCAAAGGGACCTTGGTTCGACGCCCAGCACCACATGCCGCACCAGCCTCGCCCCCAGGGCTGGCTGAGCTGGCCATAATGTAAATAAATAAATAAATAAATAAATAAATAAATAAATAAAGTTAAAGAAACCCTGTGCCAAATAAATAAATAAATAAACAAAATCAGTATGTGCAGACAGACTACATGGACTTTTTATAATTCTAGAAAATGCTGCATAACTTCAAATTAATATTTGTGACGGGAAATGCTTCTTGAAAGATATGAAAATGCTTAAATAATCTATGTGTGAATATGCATGAACCTTAAAATATAACATAGTATATTAGTTCTTTGTAACTTGTTAAATACACACATACTTGTTTACTATAGATTTTATTTTTACTATGAATGCATATAGTTATACATATGTCACCATATTTTTTTAAAGAATTTTTTATTTTATTTATTTATGTTTTTCTTGTTTCATAACCTTTATTTGCTTATTCACTCATTTTTATGGCTGGCTCAGCCCGCGCCCTGACGGCAGGGCTGGCGCAGCATGTGGCGCCGGGGATCGAACCGCGGTCCCTGAAGCCGCCCAAGCTTTCCCAAGCAGGCGCTTTAGACTACTGAGCCATCCCGCTGGGCCCCTGTCACCATATATTTTTACAATGAATTTATATTTTTCCTATATATCTTAAAAGTTTAATGTTACTTAACAGATCTCTTTATTTGGAATACAATTTATCATTTTTGTTTGTTTTTCCTAATAAGGATTTATTAGGGTATTACTTTATGCCGATAAAAGGGTTTTTATTCTCACTACTGAGATCAGACCAGAGATGCTAATTATCTTGATCCAAGTTTTACAGAGCACAGCCAGGTTTCATAACCCAGTCTATCTGATTACAGCCCTTGTGAGGTTTGTGCCACTATACTCTGCTATTTCTCGCTCAGCTTTGACAATTGCTTCCATACACTGTTCGATTCTTTCTGAATTTCTTTAACTTATTAAACTTACTGTATTTAGCCTTTCCTGGTGCCTACACATAATGGAGCTAGTCCCCCCTTCATTAAAATATGTTGCTTTGAACAGCTAGTGAGAAGTGAGATTGGTGATATAGGCCAGGGGAAGCCAATCCCAGAGGAAGCTAATCACACAAACCCTGAAGTGGAGTGAACTGAATTCCCAGGGAATCTGTAGTGTACATCTTGGCCAATTATAGGGAGGAAAATTGAGTTTGTGGCATCTGATTTTGACATTGCTCTGAAAGTCATCAAGATTTAACAAGAAGTGACAATAGCCAGGTGGCCAGACTCTTGTAAGAAGACAAACTGTGGTCAGATAAGTAGCAAGTGAATGATAGGTAGACAGACAGACAGACATAGACAGACAGACAGACAGATATATATATATATGACCTCCTACATACTAAGCATGTGCTATGCCACTGAGCTTCACCCCTAGCCTCAAACATTTTTCTTTAATTAGAAAAATGCATAATGAAATTGGGCTGCTCTGGATTCATGAGTCTCAAAAATGTAGAACTGCTGGATTGCAAGTTGTAAACAGGAAATGAGAACTGTGTGACTCTCCTCCCTGAAAGTGGACAGCACTCAAGGTATGGCATGGCGCTCCACCTCAAAAGTTACGGCCTTACCTTGTATCTATCAATGGAATTTTCTGAGCAAACATGGAAAAAATTAGGACTGCGAAAAATTAGGACATCTATTCTGTCAAAATCATTTTATAGTGGTCGTAAAAAGGTGTTACACTCGGGAAAGTGCTCTTGGATTAACGGGTGTGATACAGAGAACAGTTATGAAAAGGGGATCATAAAAGTTCCTTCTCTCCTTCATTGTTGAAAAGATCTCGATTTTTCCTCACATAAAATGGAATCATTTCTTTTTTTTTTTTTTTTGTCTTTTTAAGACAGGGTCTCACTATGCAGTTGAGGCTGGTCCTGAGCTCACTTTTGTAGCCCAGGCTGGTCTCGAACTCGCATCAATCCTCCTGCCTCAGCCTCCCGAGTGCTGGGATTACAGGCGTGCACCACCACGCCCGGCTAAAATGGAATCATTTCTAAACACTTAATTCTTAGAAGATTCTATAAAATGCCACTAGAATAAGATTTGTTATATAATTTGGAGAGAAACACTAAGGTATATTTGGTAAACCAGATACATTAATTATTATGATTATCTTGAATGTTTTAGTTTTTCTTTATACAATGAGAAGCTCATTTCACAAAATAGGTACAACATTATTAAACTTGGTCAAATTTAGCACTAAATTTAGTAAACTTACTTTACTCCACAGTAAAATTAGTTTTAACTAAAATACTAATACACTGATTTGGCTAGTAGGACACAACATGGTCTTTACTTATTTTAACTTATTATTTATTTTTCTATAATTTAACTTCTTTTTCTTAATTTGGTTACATTTTTACGTTTGTTTGATATACCAAGCGCCAATACAATACATACAGAGCAAAGTATGTATTACAAAAATATTATTCTTCTCTTGGGTTTATATTATTGTATGTATTAGAAATAATGATTTGCCCCTTTAGACCATAATGTTAAATGAAATAAATCAGATACACAGAGTTAACTATCACATGGTTTTCCTTATATGGGAAACCCAGAGTAAAAGATAGAAAGCAAAATAAAAGTTTGATCATAGAAGTGGGGGGATGGATGGTGCTCAAGGGCACGAATCGAGTGATGGGCAGAGGGAGGGGTAAGGAATGAGAAAAAGGACTTGGGTTGTGCTATGCATGGGTGCCACCTCCACCCCAGGCACACGATTATTACATGCTGCAAACACATGAAAACAAGAAACAAAAGGAAGAAAGGAAGAGGATCAAGGGATGGAAGAGAAGGGCAGGAGAAGGAATGAAAGAAATAAGATGTGTTTATGTGCCAACTTCCGTCAGGGGTGCAAACATGATGTGCTACAGGCATATATTAAAATTAAATATTTTAATTTTTAATTAAAATAATTATTGTGAAAAGTTGCAAGAAATAAAACATTCTTAAAGATTTCAGAGAATTCTTAGCACTTTCTTGGTCCTTCCCTTATACTGCTCCCTCTTGACATCTTCAGAAAGTCCTAAGCTATCTCTCTCTCTCTCTCTCTCTCTCTCTCTCTCTTTCTCTTTCTGGCTCAGAGCTCTCAATTTATAAGTAGTCCTCTGGCCTTTCACTCAACCTCTTTTCAGACTAGTTATCTAAATATACACTAAAAATAAAGCTAAAAAAAAAAAAAAAAGAAAGTCCTAAGCAGATTGTCAAGAAGAGAATTACAATGCATTATTATAGATGTGTGCCTTAGGAGGTAAGTATGCAGTGAACATGTAAAGTTTGTGAGCTCTTTCCTTCTAAGTCATAAAAATATTAAAGGGCATGGGCCTCAAAGAGAGAGGGCTGCATATTAGTTTCACCAATTGTGCAACTATTTCTATCTAAATTTAGCATAAAAACCACAAGTTAGACAAATCAGAATTAAATGCAAAGCCTATTCATGGTATTTTTTCGTGGATTTCAAAACCCTGACAGACAATATTTATTTTACATAAATACTTCAGAGAACATCACCTTATCCTTAAAGTTCCATCTTGTTAAACTAATTTCTACCATTAAAGTATTGTTTTTCTCACAAGAGACACAATTTTTAAAAAAATTCTTCCCTTCAAAATAAACTAGCAAATGTCTAACTAAATCTTACAAAGAAAAGCCTAAGGTTTTGTTTCTGTCTTAGGATGAAAACAGAGAAACCTTGTAGTCCAGTGTGGTTGGAAATAAGAGCTGAATAACTCAATTCTCCGATGTATTTAAAGACACACGGAGACTTCTCTGTTGAATTTTTAAAATGAGCTCTTACAAACAAAACTGTATGCCATCTGAGTGAATTCAATAAAAGATTGGAGATATAAAATTAATAACAGAAATACAAAGCTCTTTCATTTTAGCCATTAAAAAGTGGAATCCAAAATTTTAAACTTGGCATTCTTAAAGTCTAGCTCATGAGGATGCATGCAGGTATAGGAAAATAAATGCAAAAACAGTTCATCTGGACCATCTAAACGTCTTTGGGTGATTTGGTTTTTGAAATGACAAAAGATAGAGCAGATTACCTGACACGCAGAGGTAATACCTGTCCTGGACTGAGAACTCTATTTCTATAAACTCATACAGATTCTGCGAGAGTGGCTTGAATAGTTTCTTCTCCAAGTCCTCCTTTACCAACGATGACATTTCCTCCAGTTCCACTTGGCCTGATTTCTGGCTCAAGCTCAGGCTTTCCTTTCGCTTCTGGATTCGTACGACTCCCCACCGTCAGGCTCTTTTCCTTCTCATTCAGAGCAGCCTCAGCTCGGAGTGCCTCGCGCAGCCCCTCGCTGCGGTATTTGCTCAGTGGCCGCGGGAGGCAGCGGCCAGAGCCCGGAGTGGCAGGGCGCGGGCAGGCCGTCAGAGCGCGGTTCAGCCCCAGGCGCAGGAAGGCTGCTCACCGGAGCTCTCCCGTGGCTCCCTGATTGGGAGCGTCACAGATCTACTTGTGGAGCCTCCTGGTTATTCCCTTTCCTTTTACACAGCAGCACTACGCAGAGCTGGAGCACTGCTTCAGCTTAGTGCCATTATATAGAACAGCTGTCTGGATCTATTGATTGGAATCAGCTTCCATTAAGAACTTCGTGTTTGTCAAAAAAAAAAAAAAAAAAAAAAAAAAAAAGACACGCGTACTCGTAACACCTCCAACAAATCTCCTTCCCCTGCAATGTGTTCAGACCTCTGTGTCTGTGAACATCAGCACCCATTTCAGAGTCTAAATTACTTTTAAAATGGAAATTCAAAAAGGCCCATTTAATCCTCATTATTTCTTCACTCACAAACAAAAATACATTAGGTGTTTACTGGGATAGATCATTACATTTCCTTCATGTGAGGGTTAACCTACTATCCTCAAGGAGATCAGTACTAGTGGAGTACTGTAAATAATTATCATCAACTTGTAAAAGTGCTATGAGGCACAGAGGGAAGGGAACACAATCTAGAAAAAGCACACACAAGGCTGCAAGGGTCTGAAGCAGCGCAGTGGGCTGTGTCTGGAACCGGAGGAATGAGCCAAGTAGAGGGGTAGGACAGGAGGAGTATATTTCACTTGATGGGCAGGATTGCATGGCCATAGGCCATCATCCTAAACAAAAGGGTGTGCTCTGTGTAAACTGGGGCCCTGTAAAACTCAGGGGCAGCCAAACGGAATGGCACGAAGACACAGGACTGCTAAGAGGTAATTAGGCCAGTGAACTTCTTCCTCATAGACAGCATTAAGGCCTCGGTTAAAGAGGCTTCCTGAGGCCTTTGGCTAGCTTTCCCTTACACCTTCTGCCACTAGAGCACCTAGCACTCTGCTGTTCTGGAGAAGGCAGCTCCTACTTCATCACTTCATAGTGCCTTGATCTAGTGCTTCCTAGCTTTGAGAACTGTAAGAAAGATTTCTCGCCTCTGTAAATCACCTAGTTGGTGGTATTTTGTTATAATGGCACAGATGACTATGACAGGATTGGAAATTATAAGAAATTATCTTATTTTTTTCAATTGTAGGACATGTGAACTGAAAAAATAATGTCAGAAAGAAGAATTGGTGTCACATTGTGACGGCCATACATGCCAGGTTGATTCTTTGGACTTCATCAGTAGAAGAAGAGAATTGATGAAGTTTTGGGGAAATTCATCCATTCAATAATTCATTTAACACATTTTTTTTTAAAAATGAAGAATTGGCTATGTGCCAGGTAGACTCTAGGCTGGTATATGACAATTTTTTAAAAAAGGCAAATCCATGTTCTGTGAATCTCAGAGGGTAGCTGAGAAAGAAAGTAACAAAGCAGTAGTACATTCAGGATGCCCTCAGCTGCTAGTAACAGAATATAGGTAGAAGTACAAATAATCTCCCACATCAGACAGTCCACAGGTAGACACTCACACAGTCAGCTCAAAGTCATAGCTGTGAGCCCCGAAGTGCTTTCCAGATCTATTATCTATTATCCTCAGATGTGGGATTCTTTCTTTGTTTCTTTCTTTCTTTCTTGGCAGGGAGTAGGCTGCTATGCTTCAGCTCAAAAGAAAGAACGAAGGAAGGAAGGAAGGAAGGAAGGAAGGAAGGAAGGAAGGAAGGAAGGAAGGTCCCTGAACAAAAAGTATTTGTCACTTTTGGTTGCTATCTTGAGAGGCTAGATTTTTCTAACAAAGAGGAAGAGATGAGAATGACTGTGGACAGGCATTATACAATGTTTTCTGTGGTTGCTCTCAAGAAAAATTAACAGTAGGCCCATGGCCAGGTTGAACTATGAGTGAAAACATTTAATTTCAGGAGCCTCAGTTGCCTCGTCAGAAGAACAATCTCTAGGGTCTTTTCCTGCTTTGTGTTCTTCTATTCTTCCTGTGATTCTGGAAATCTACTGAACTAATTTGGGTAGGAGGAGCAGAAGAAATAAAAGAGAGGGAATGCATAGAAGGTATACCTGGACGAAAAAATCTGGAAGTGATGGCACATAATGAGACGTGGAAGATGGAGTCAATGTAACTACCTCAAAGAAGGGCTTTTCACAAGAAAATCTTCCCATCATAGTAGCCCAAAGTGATATGATTTCCAACTTGTATATTTAGGTTATTTTTCTCTTGGGTATTTTAGTTTCACATGGTGAAAAATAAACTAATAGCAGTCATAGTAATTCATCAATATTCTCATCGAAATAATAACTAGATAGTTATTTGTTTGAAAGGCATTATGTTTTATTCCCTTGTAAGTGTGTGTCTTAGTTACTTTTTACTTATTGCTGCAACAAATGCCTGACACTCAAAATGAAGGAAGGAAATGTTTATTTAGCTCACAGTTACTGGAGGTTTCAGTCCATATTTGGCTGGCCCAAGGCTGAGTGGAACAGAGCAGAGAGCATCCAGTTCATGGTGGTGGAACAGCAACAAAGTGGTGGCAGAGGTAGCCAACCAAACAGGGTAGCAGAGAGCAACAGCTCTAGTCTGTCTCTCTGCCTCTCTTTATATTCCTATCAGGCTCTCTGCCTTAGGATATCTGCCCTAGACCACACCCATAGTCCCAGCCCTTCTCAGACCAATAGTCCCATCAGTACTAAAACACATAATCCCAGTGACTCATGAGTCAAGTCTCAATCTATAGAAGCCACACCCCATGATTGCATGAGGCTTTGGGGGGACACCTAGACATAAACCAGAACAGTGTATAAGACTTGTATAAGAGCAGAAACCAAGTCTTTTGGATTCATTATATTTCCAAAATATGCAGTCTGCAGGGCCTGATACTTCATGGATATTCTTGCATTCATTCATTCAACCATTAATTTATTCATAAATATTTACTAGTCAATAAATAAACGAATAAAAAATGACTTTAAAAATTTCTTTATGTAACTCTTTTCCCATACTATATCCACAGAAACAGAGCGGACAAGTGTTAGGCTTACCTGTCCCCAACCCTGCAATAATATGTGTTTGTTTTTTGTCATCTTCAAGACATGGTCTTTAGATGTCTTCAGATATTCTTTTGGAGGAAACACAGTAACTCTCTCTGAAAGTCCTCATGATTACTTCAAACATATGCATAAAGATAAATATGGGGCCCAGGATATAGCTGAGCAATTTCCAAACAAACCAAAGAAGGAAAGTGCGGCTATTCATTCTAATCTGTTCTTAAGTAACACTGAAAGGGAAGCTCAGGAAGTTACAGGCCAACATTACAACTTCTAAATTGAAAATGCAATGTTTACTATCAATTACTAGTGTTCACAAACTATTATTGTGCTAAGTTTTGTATAATATGTTTGATTTACAGTTATAGAGAAAAAGTCAAAGTCATGTTAAAATGCTAATACATGTCTCTACCTTTTGAAATAACTCTATGAAAGCAATCTATCAGCCATCATTTCTATTAAAGAATTCAAGGATTAAGCTTTAAAATAACTGCAAATGACAACTCATTACAAGTGGAAACAAGAAATTTTGGTCTTTAATTTCATTAGGAATTATTAATAACTAATTCAAATTAGTATAGAGGAACAAAACACTGGACCCTTGGAAACTCACATCTAAAAAGAGGTTATAAAAAATTAAAAACAAAACTCATTCATATTAGTAAATTTAGGAGTTATTAAAGCATTTTTTCTTATAGCCAAAGATCATTTTAGTCTCTATATTTTCTTTTTTTTTTCTTTTTTTTTTTTTGTCATTTTTGAGACAGGGTCTCACTATGCAGTTCAGGCTGGCCTTGAGCTCACTTTTGTAGCCCAGGCTGGTCTCGAACTCGCACCGATCCTCCTGCCTCAGCCTCCCGAGTGCTGGGATTACAGGCATGAGCCACCACGCCCGGCTTAGTCTCTATATTTTCTAACATGATGTAGAATTGTCAGTGGAAATAAGGAAAAAAATAAGAAAACGACATTTTTCTGAAACTTATTTTAAAAATTCCCAGGTCTTCCTAATGTGTTTCTTATAAGGAAGGATTTTTAATATCTACATCAGCATTGATGAGCTGTAGGTCATCCAACATCCCAGGTAAAGCAATGAAATAAGTGTATGTGCAGATAGAGCCCAGCCAGTACAGATGGGAGACAAATTACTCGGAAGGAAAGACCTCCCTGGACATAAGATCTGTGGATTAATCTTTGTGTTGTTTGCAGAATAGAAACCTGAGTTCTAAAAACCAAAGACTGGAGAAGTCAACCATTATTCTAAGTCTAAAAATAGTAAGTCTGTTTTATCCTTATTACTTTTGTTTTCAGAGGTTTAGGAATTATTTTCAGTTTTGGAATTATGCTTTAATCACCTCCCAACCTATAGTTTCATCTTATGAAGAACGTGAGTGGCCTTTAAGACAGCAGGGAAATGTTAGGTTCTATCCATTGTTTCAAGTATCCTTCTGCCAAAGCTTGGGTGAAATTATCATTGTTCTCATTTTATTCTTGAGAAGATAAAACATTCTATGGAAAAATGGTAGCCCTCATTAAAGTTTGACAAGAAGGATAATCTTTGTCTCTCATTTTGTTGCTTTCACCTTTGCTGATGTAATGTTTATAACATCTTTTCATTTACAGATTAATGAACTTGACACATTTTAAGTGATTGTATACTAGACTGAAAAATGAAAAATGCCACCTCTGCATTGTATTTCTTAAACTTACTAGTAGTAATCAAATGGTTTATATAAAAAAAAAACAAATGGTTTATATAAAATGAATTAATCTTCTATTACATACATAAAACTTTATTATTGATTCATGTCATGATTATTTACTTAACCCACTACTTCTTTAGAAATTCTGGCCTAGTATATGTGTATATATGTGAGTATGTATATGTGTAATAGTGCATGTGTGTACAGTATGATCATTTAGGCTAAGTTACAAATAGGCATACAGTTTTTCCATAGTATTTTTGCAGAATTGGTTGCAAGGTCTCTCACCGGACACCAAAATCCATAGATACATGTAACTCTTATTTGTCTATAACCCAAGCATATCCTCTGTATATTTTATATTATCTCTAGTTATCCATGTTATTTAAAGTAAATGATCTGCAACTAATTGTTATACTATATTTTAGGGAACAGCTATAATAAAATGTATACATATACAATGCAGATACATTTTTAAAAAATATTTTCAGTGTGTGGATGGCTGAAGGCATGCTGTGGAATCCATGGAAGTGGGGCCAGCTGTACTTCATGAGGTACTCTCTTGCTTATGTGAATTTTCACCTGGTTATAGACACTATGTAAAGTTCAAAAAAGATGGATTATTATAAAGAGTTTTTAGAGAACCCGGCCCTATGACAGAAAGGAAAAGAAGGACAGTTACTTTTCTCTGTGACAACTCTTTGTCATGTCTCTGTAACACTCAGATGTAGACTAGCTGAGCTCCTGGGACCTCAGCTGTAAGTTTACCAAGAGCATTCTAGAGTGTGTTGTGGAGAAAGGCCTCAGAGATCCATAGACTGTGCCAGGGTACTCATTAGGAAGGGAGGCCTTTCCTAGTCACTGGAGACACAGTACTCCCTTGCTCAGAACTTTTTGGTGTGATCTTAACACAAAGAGAACCTTCCCTTTTAACAGGAAAAAGAAAAAGAAAACCTAAGAATATTTTATGAAGAAATTTTTTTTTTTCAATAAGTGCATACACAAAGTGATTTTTGGGGAAGAGCATTTATAAAATTTTATAAATGTTTAAGAAAAATGATGTAGAAAGGGCTATATTTTCTTTTGCGTGCTGTAGAATGACATTAAGAGTAAGTTTTGTTTGTCTTACTTTGTTTCCATGGAATATGTAATTATGTTCATAAAACTACTCCAAAACCATAAGGTAATGAAATAGTCATTCTGAATGACTTCGTTTGTGGATACTTTTATATATTAGAGCACTTAGGCAGATGTTTTTAAACATAAGGGGATTCAAATTATCTAGAGCAAAAGTCACACTGCTCGATATGCAACTAATAATAGTGAATTTCTAATAACAGCTATTATAACCAAACCATCGTAATAGGGATGGGAGCATAGTGCCAAGCACCTGCTAGGGACAAAGAGCCTTACAAATGTGAGGTTATTTAAATCTTCCTGATGGTCTAATGGCATAATTTTACTGCTCAAATTTTACATGTGAAGAGACCTAGGCACAAGTTACTGGCTGCCTGCCCATGCCACACCATGGTGCCACTGATGTCTAATGCAGCTGGTCTTGCTCTATAGCTTCTGAATCTTTTTACTCTGGGATCTTTCAAATTTGCCTGTGTCTAGGAATAGTTCAAAGCTGGTGAGAATATGCTCCTCTCATAGTAGGTGCTTAATAAACATCACAGGAATAAATTAGTGGATGAGGGAATGCAGTGTTAGTTATCTTTAAAAAGTTTTAGCTTTCCTCTACTTACAACCCCAAATGTAACTAATAAAGCCAAAATACCACACACAAAGAGTACATATTGTGATTCTTGATCTAGAATTTTCACTTTCTTCTAGGAGGAGAATTAATCTTAGAAGAGATGGAGCCACTCTTCCTGTCCTTTTCTGGACCACGGGAATGAGCCATGAGCTCAGCCTGGACTTTGCTGATCACATTTCACCTCCTTCTCCTCCTTACAGGGGCTGACTGAGGGCTGCGTGTGTGGTCCAGGCAGGACTACACATAGCCTGTTGTCTCCTAGTGCCAAGTCTACCCTTCTAGCCTTCCGGGAGATCTTGGAGCTGAGCACTACAGACATGTCTCTTTCACCTGCCATCAGAATGTCAGAAACCCATCAAGAGAGGACAGGGGAGTGAGGCTGCAGGTCATAGCAGCAGGCGGGTACTTGCTTTCTTAGATCTGGTCCAGTGTTGCTATAACTGTTAGAGTGGGAGGTCAGAGGCTACACAAAGGAGTTCTAGCTGTGTTCTGAGGCCATACTTACACTTCAGGAAGACTGTATCAGTTAGTATCTCTATAAAGCTCTTAGAATAGTGCTCAATAACACTACATGTCTCTGTCTATTATTATGAATTGGTTTTTATTAGTTGGATGAAATAATATGACTTTTATGGTATTAGTAGCAATTTCTCAATAGCTCAGCCACACCCCTGACAGAGATGGACCTCACCTACAGTCTATGCCCACCTTCCTGCAAGGGCAAGCTGCTTCGAAAGAGTGACTCTGGCATGTGGCCATGGCTATTCCTTCTCCCTTCTCCCCACTTCCTTCCTTTGTTAACTGCAAACCTTTCGAAGAGGCCTCTGGCTCATCCTAGCGTGGGATGGGGGTATTTCAGTCCTTAGTTCCTTTCTTGCTCACTCATCCTGGGCCTAGGATTATTAATGGCTCTTTTGTTCCTGCTATTTCTGGGCCCATTGGAGTCCTTATTATTATTATTTTTTGCTTTTAGTCACTTTTATTTAAAAATTATTTAGTTAACTACCTTTTACTGTTGCAGTTATTGTTAAAACTTCCTTGTTTAAGGGTCTTGACCTATCCATCAGTTTCTTCTCTAAAATTTTGCATAGATTCTGGAAATAAACAGATAAGACAATCTTTCTCTTCTTGCTAAATAAGAACAGTGAGTGGAAGACGAGCTGTGGTTGCTTGAGGCCATTGTCCCCAGTGACGGAGAAACTATTTTCAGTTAAAAGAGAGAAAGAAAGAGAAGATGAGGTCATGCAAAGGGAGGAAAACTGATGTGAGAGGGAGGAAGATGGAGACACTGGTGATACCATCATCTGACACCTTGAATCCAGCCGAGCCTGAAGACAGCCCTTCAGTCATATAAAATGAGCCACTATTTTCTTTTTCCTAAGCTGAGTTTCTTTTTCTTAAAATTATAGGGGTAAGCATTGTGACATAAAGCAGCCTTGCCACAAGAGAAACAACTACTCATTCACTTTTCATTTTTATTTTTAGTGGTACCTTTAATTTTTAAAAGATCACCACTTTTATTTACAATCAACTAAAGGCAATCTCAGAAAGCTGTTTGCTGTGAGCCCACCTTCAGGAAAGGAAGTCTGTGGGGTGCAGGGCAGCGTCCACTGCAGTGGTACCCAGCCAGGTCTGAAGAGTCAGGGAGTCAGTCCTAAGAAAGTGGTCACCCAGCTTGGAGGTGACGAAGAATGGTGTGGAGCTGTGAAAGTCCCACAGTTAAACTCAAAGATGGACTATAGTAACCAAACCATTCATGGACTTATGCACAAAGCATTATAGGGATGTTGGGGATACAGAGCTTGAAAAAGTTCCTTCACTTTCAAAGAAACTGTATTAACCATATATTCTGGAATCAAATGCTTTGACATGTAACCCTTGCTGACCTTGGAGGGTTGGTCTCTTCCAAGGTTCAAAAATTACTAGAGGTAGTAAAAGATCTCTGTTACCTGCAAAGAAACCTTTCAAATGCAAGCCAATCCATCCAGCCCACACTCTTTACACTCTGTCACCTGCCCCGTTCTAGATAACCAGGAACAGTCTCTGTCCTTAGAGCTCACTACAGTTACCTAAACTAGCCAGTCCTAAACCTGCTCACCCTGACCCAGAAACCAGAATAAAAGCTTCTGCCAGCAATTTCTACCTTGTCAGCTCCCTAACCAACCATCTCACCTCTCTGTAGTCTCCATCCCCCATTGCAAGGAACCATGGCCCTTCATCTTAAAAGCTAAGTATAAGAAACCATCTTTCCCATGGCAGCTGTGCTCTGATCTGTTCCTCTTACTCAACCTTCCATTCTATAGCAATCCATTTCATTTTAGAGCCGAGGCCAAACTAAGGAGCTCTCATTTTCCCCCAGTCCTGTCCAATCTAAAGTTTCCTGGAAACAGACTACCATGCTTGCCTTTCACCTCTGTGTTATCAGTAACTCACATTTATGATTTTAACCACCATACAGGGATTTCTAAGCATTCTTCATCTAATGTCACTAATATTTATTCCTTCTTTCTAATTTCACTCTACTCCACTTTGAGGTTTTAGGCTCAATTTGGGTTATTTCTTTTATTTTTCCTTCTTTAATGTTGTGTTCATCCTCAGTTCAAATGGCAGTAGATCCACAAACTTCTTCAAACCTTCTCAACGAGGGGTAGGTTTTCCGTTTCTGTAACTGTTGTACTGCCTCATTTCACCCTCTTATTGCACACTGTGCCTTTCATCTACTTACTATCTTTGTCCTTTCATGCACTACATTACAGTCTCCTTAAAGAAAAGAATCACACTTTAGACACTGCTATATTCTTCATTCCAACACAACATGTGATAGGTGTCCTTCTATGAACTATTGGATGCAGAGCAAAATACTAGATTATAGAGCCATCTAGGGCAGGAACTGTTTTATTTCTATTTTTATATTCTGGGATATCTACACAAGATCTCACCTACAGGTGATCAAAAAATATTTACTGAATCAAGTAAGCCCATAACATAAGCAGACAGTGGTATTAATAGTCTTATTTGTCGGATAAGGAAACTATGACTCAAAAAATATTTTTCTGAAGGTCACCACGTTATTACAAAAGGATTGAGCTGTGATTACGATGCAGGCACTTGGCCGCCTTTTCTGGAGTATGTTCTATTATGCATATGACAAAAATACCTGGCTGAACTGAGTCACCTTTCTATGGCACGAAGATGAAGATATCATTGGGAAGGGAGACCCGACTCAGCAGGATTGTGCTCTCTATTGTGTACGTTTGTTTTGAAACCCTCTCAATTTTCATAAGGTTAGAAATGCAGTATGACCTTTATTGACAGCAGATACTTGGATGTGTCTCCAGAATGGATTTAACAAAAGGTGAAGACCTAGAATATCACTGCCAATGCCTAAGATAAGCAACTGGCAGGTGAGCAGAGTTTCGCATGATTTTCTTGAGAATGACACATAAGTTGAACTGAATCTCTTTGCTTGCCCTTAATTTTTTACTGGCCGGATTCATTCCACACCTACCTCTGCATCAACCTTGGCAATGTCTCATGAGCTACTGACACATTATTAAACTCCAATACAAACTAAGTGCCAAGGATTGGCCACAGCTGGTATATTTATCAATCTAGTCAAGAGGCAGAAAACACAGCCATTATTTTGACAGAAGTTTTGAGATGAATTATTGGCTAGGTACAAAAAAAGCTTTAAAAGGAAAGACAAAAAAAAAAACAAGCCCCGTGTCAAGGTTATGACCACTCTTGGACTGGAAAAACAAATGAAAAAGGCTACTGTGATTAACACTTAGAGATATAGAGGAAGGGCCTGACAGTGCTGATGTATCTGAGGTCCCAGGAGAGCACTGGGACCTTTCAACTAGTAGGTGCTACAGTCTGACGGGACATAATGAAATTACAGAGCACCCTAGGAAGACACACCACTACCAAGGGGAAAGCACTGCTGCCATACCACTTCCTGGAATGAGAAGCTGCACAGGAAGAAGAAGCTACCAGGACACACATGGGACCCTTCCTCCTTTCCAGCCTTTCATGTCTCCTGAGAAACCCGCCATTGAAAAGGCTCAGAATGAGCCCGCTGGGCAAAAACATAGCTTAAAGAATACACAAGCTGCACAGTGCTAGGTATAGAGGGATGGGTTTGAAGCTGAGAGAGGATAGATAAATAACAATCAAGAGTTTGCTGCCCTGCCCCCACTTGCTGCTGGTTCCAGCAATACCTTGGCATTACAATGTTTAAGACAGTAGATTCTGGAATCAGTTTGCCTCTAACAAGCTGAGCAGCTTGGGCAACTTAATGAATGTTGGCATCAAAAAGCCCAAGGGAGGCCCTCAGCTCAGGCAGCTAGCTAGCCTCTCAACCCTCCTTACCTTGTAACACGAATTACCTGCCCTGGAGCAGGTGCAGCACCCACACCCACAATAATCAATCACAAACTCCATGTAGAGAGACAGTTTTTCCAGCATCATTTGTTAAAGAGGCTCTTTTTTTTCCCAGTAAGCGTGATTACAGGTCTTGTTTTAACTTGGTCTCAGTTCTGCTGATAACCCACTAGGACTACTGAATTATACATACCACTACTTTTTCTTTGACCAATGAGAAGATTTGTACTAATAGTGTTTAGAAAAGTTATCATGTCTGCATTTTGTACTCTGAACAACTGCTATGAAAACAATATGCACTGTATTAATTATTGTGCCTGTCCTACTAACCTGTTTTGAAACTGTCTCATTGTTATTTCTTTCTCATTAAAATTAACAAAATTAAAAAAATAAATTTGCCAGGCGTGGTGACTCACGCCTGTAATCCCAGCACTCGGGAGGCTGAGGCAGGAGGATTGGTGCGAGTTCAAGACCAGCCTGGGCTACAAAAGTGAGCTCAAGGCCAGCCTGAAGTGCATAGCGAGACCCTGTCTCAAAAAGACAAAAAATAAATAAATAAATAAATGAATAAATAAATTTAAAAGATCACAAGCTCCAGCAGCCACCCCATGACTGCACGAGGCTTTGGGGATACACCTATACACAAACTGTAACAATGAATCTGTTTCCTTATCTGTAAAATCTAGATACAATTATCTTATAAGTTGTGGTGAGGGTGAAATAAAGCATTAGGGAAAACCATTAAAAAGTGTGTTTAGCAGATAAAATGGACAGTAATTATCACCACTTCATTGCATCCAAAATGCCTGATCAGATGTTTTGGTGTTGGGGCGTCTCATCGAGGCATTCTACAAAGTTGCCAGGGCAATGTAATTCTGGCTCAATTTCCAACGCTGCCAACTGCTTTCCTGAGTGTTTTTTCCATCAGCTAATCTTGTTTATTCTCCAGGGTTATGGCAAGCAGCCAACATCTACCTTTTAAAGGGAGAGAGTTTCTGGCCCTTGGCATTGAACTTAACAACAACTCAAACAATCCATGTGCTAAGGTTAGTAACTGTTTAGGTGTTCTAGAAGAATCCCCACATCCATGGCCTCAAATCACTGAGGTCCTTCTCTCTTAGGTTCATGGACTATCTGATAGCTAGCTCACTGAGCTGTCCTTTAAACTGGAGGAAGTGATGAGGATGCCTAAAGAGCACTAGAAACTTCTGCCCCTTGTGTACCACCTCCTGGACACACCCTATCTCCTTGGTCAGAAAGGAATGCCGATCCACAACTGCCAACTGAGTTTGGGAAAGAATGTTTATTTCTTCAAAATTCACCTACTGCTATGAAACCTTCATGATATGAGCTAAGGAGGAAACAGAACCTGAAGCAAAGCATTTTTCCTAATGCTTTACTGGGGATGCCAACTCAAGATGGCAAGAATGGGGGATGCCTGCAGAGGGTTGGCAATTCTGCACTCCTGCACTGGAAACAGGGCCAGAAGGAAGCACAGTTCACATTTTGGTCACTAGGAAGTCTCCAGATAAGGCCGCATAGAATCATTATGTCTCGAAGAAGTGCACTGTGGGAAAGAATGAAATGAATTTATCTCTTGACTCTTTCCTGCCTTGTGTCTCCCAGCGGTCAGTCTGCCCCTCTTATGTTGTATTACTTGCTCTCTGGCAGGTGACAGGACATCTGTATCCTAAGCTCCTCGCACAGAGCCTCTGCGGTCTGTCAGGCTGGAGCTGGTGTTGGAACTGAGATGGCTTCTGCCATGTGGGTGTGACCAGGGCCATGCAAACTCTGATCTTCTTTGCAAAGGAAGGGAGCTGAAGATGTGCTGGGAAGAGAGGGGGAGGTAACAGGGATGAGCCCTGTCCATGAAGCAGCACAGGGCCATGGACACAAAGTGAATTTGGGATGGGGGTAAATTGAATATGAAATAGACAGTGAGCAGGAGAAAATCAGAGATTGAAAATATTTGGAAATACAAATCAAATTAAGGAAATGGAAAGTATGGTAACACAAGGATACATCCAGATACAAATTTATAGAACAGGGGAGATGGAGGCTTCTGCTAATACATGAAACCAGAATATCAAGGAGGCATCTCTGTCCTAGGAGGCAGCAAGCCTGGGCTCCTTTCCTGTAGCCGTAGGTGGTGTTTAAGATTAGTTTCTTCATCTCCCTAAGACTCCTCTAACTTACTTAAGAAATAGGAGAAAAGCAATGTCAATTATTTTAGTTTTAAGAGAAACATAGGTTGCAGTGAGACAATTTTACAGGAGCAATTTACATGTAGAGTCTTTCCACTTTTTGTTATTTATAAAAATGGGGAATTATAGTCAAGAGCATCCCCAGACAGAAATTTCTTTTTAACTTCAAGTTGCACAAGTGGGGTCCCAGTAAACTGCTTTTCTAGAAAGTCAGACAGTTTGAATTGCAGCCCTGTCTGTGACATCAACAATCACACAGGTAGGGCAATAGACACACATCACTGGGCTTCTGCATAAAACAGCTCTGGCTGCAAAGATCTGGGGTGCAGCCCATGTGTGAGCATGAGTGAGCTCCATGATCCTGGGCATGGTACTTAATCTCCCTGACCTTTTGCCTTACTTTACCTACTCTGTTTAGAAGAGCGGTATTGAATGAATGCTTTGGCAATGTCTCACATAAATATGTACTCAACCTTTATTAGTATTATTTTATTATAAAATGATATAGATCCATGGATCATAAAACCTATTTCAAATTTAATTGTTCATGATTCTGATCTGATTCATTACTTTATTATGAATGTTTAAAGCACACTCACTGTCCATGTGGTCCTGTATTACCTTGCCCTTGAGAGATGCCCAACCTGGCCGTGACAGTACTGTGAGAGAACAAAACCCAGTCATGTACACTATTGTGATGATGGCTGGTATCTTAAGAGCATAGTAATTTTTATTTGGAGTTCTGAGATTGATGGCTTTTCCAGCACTATTCTGAGAAAAAGCACTCTGGTAGTGTTGGAGGATATGCTGATGATAGGTCCTTATTGTTCTTTAAAAAATTATTTTGCAGATGCCCATTAGTATACCTTCAATGGAAAACTAATGGCATAGTGTTGGAAGCACTGTGCACATAAGGGCTTCATTCTAAACTCTGGAGCATGGTAAATTATACATTATTACTTAGTCTAACTGCTCTGTATAATGATATCATATTTCTAATGGAAATATTAACATTAAAATTAATATTGGACTGAAGACTCTGGTTGAATGGAAATGGAAATGTTTTCTGTTGCCATGAAGGTGGTCATAGATGGGTTTTGGAATTAGTTAGTATAAAACACTGTACACAAGAAATAAAGACTGTATTTTATTCTTCAATAGCAAAGTCTCTGTAACATTTAGAGAGAAACACCAAATGCAGGAACCTCCCTCCCAAATCCCATTCAATTTTAATTGGGAAAATTGATAAGAAAATGAGGAAAGATACTTTTCTCAAAAGCATGTTTGGATTAGAAAAAACACCACTAATAAATAATGCTAAGCAATATGGAGAAATCTGCAGTATTAGGCACTTAATAAAACATGAAGAAAAGTAATTTAAGAAGGCTACAGTAGAACTCCTAGAAAAATTAATTTAAGACATGCAGGAATGTGCTATTATAAGCTCCAGTGTATCTGCAGGGAGCAGGATGTTGAACCTCAGTTTGAAACATACTGCTTTGAGGCCCTAATCAGCCCCTTACTCTTCTGAATTGCTTTGTCCTCTCCATCATTTGGATATCTATAAAAATTAATGGACTTAAAACCATCCTGAATTTTTGTTAGTGTCATTTGTTTATATCAAAATTTTATGGGCCTATAAGTTTAAGAGATAAATATTTTACAAAGCTTCTTTGAAAAACCACTGTGCTTCCCTGATATTTTTCCATTCTTAGAGGAAAATGCTTCCAACTCTGAGTTATTTCTTTAAATATATGCCGCTGTATCTCCTAAGTTACAAGCCTAAATGGTGGTTTTTCTGGAATGTTTACTTCAGTTGGAATTGAGTACTTGTAGTCATAGCTGCTACCCATCCTGACTTTTTCTTCACCCTGCACTGAAACTCTGAGCGCATCAGACAGCAAATCTTCATCCTTCCCAGCTGCAGTCCCTAGCAACCACTTTTCTTCTTTCTCTCTCCATGTAAATACTTTACATAGCTTGTATTTATGCCATGTTTGCTCTTTGTGACTAGCTCACTTAATTCAGAACAACTTATAGGTTTATCAATATTACAGTGCATGTCAGAATTTCCTTTCTTTTGAAGGCTCAGTAATACACCAGTGTATGTGAATACTTGATTTTATTTATTCATGGAGCTGTCACTGGGCATTTGGGTCACTTCTTCCTTCTGGCTATGGTAAATAAAGCTACAACGATCATGGGTATACACATACCTGTTTGTGTCCTGCTTTCTACTCTTTTGAGTATGTAATCGGAAGAGGAATAATTGGAAGGGGTAACTATTTTTTATTTATTTTTGAGGAACTGTTGTATATTTTCCATAGTGCCTGCACCATTTTACCTTAGTTTTGCTACTATTTTCTATTTTGTTTAAAAATATGGACTATTTCATAAATTCAAGCATATGGACTATTATGAATGTACAGAAGTGGAATTGTTGGGTCAAAAAAGGAATTATTACATCAAAATATTTGGGAACATTTTATGATATTGTATTGGTCAGGGTTTTACTTAGAGGAATAGAACAGATATAATGTAAGGAATGGATATTAACACAAAATATACAATCTATAAGGAATTATAAGATTGGCTTACAGTAGTCAGCCACAGAGTCAGATGAGGAAGCGCGCACAGGGCATCTACATGCTCCAGACTGAAGAATTCAATCCCGAGGTCTGGACTTCACTGCAGCACTATGTGTAAGTCTCTGTCGGCTAATGGGTCAGCAATGGAAGGCTGAAGTGTCTGTAATGGATGCTGAAGAGTCTGCGACGGATGGCGAAAGATCCAAGTTGGAGGCCGAAGAGTCTGTGCTGCAAGCCAGACGATGAAATCCAGTCTGAATGCGAAGACTGAAGCTTCTCTAACAAAGAGAAGTATTGACTCCTTCTTCAGCCCTTTAAAAAGTCTTTTTATGCTCATTCATTCTGACGTGGGCCCATTGCGCCCTAGGGTGGAACCAATCATACCTCAGGATGGGCCCTTGATCCCGCTCTAGGGAGAAATACAGTTATATCCTAGGTAGGCCCTGGTCACACTCCAGGGAAGAACCAATTGTACCCCAGAGTGGGGCTCCCACCAACAGGGAACCGGGCTGCTGAGTTATTCAGCCAAGTTGACACATTGTATCAACCACTACAGATATCTTTATGTATATTCATTTCAACATTTGCTATATTAAATTAGCCTTCTTGTTTTTATGAGGGGACATGCTAATCTGCTCCATATAGTTTCAAATTAATATTAATATTGCCAAATTAAGCACTGTTTGTGTTTTGTTTTCCACTTTCTGAAAGATTCCCTTAACTTTACCTTCCTTCTCATCTATTATGTTTTAATTTATGCTGTTACATATGTAATTCTAACAACTTTTAGTTTCCTGAACGTATTTTTAAAGAGAAAATCTTAATTTTTCTTCCTTTTATGTATTTGGTACAGGGTCTCATTACGCAGCTTGGAGTCATAATGATCTTTCTGCTTTCAGCCTCCCCAGTGCTAGGATCACAGGTGTGCACTACCACGCCTGGTCGTCAGCTCAAGGGCATCAGCCCTGGATGCAGCAAGTGGGATCAGGAATCGAACCCTGATTCCTGTGCTTGCCAAAGCAGGAGCTTAGTCCATTAAAGAGAACACCTTAATCTTTTCTTTTATGCATAAAATAACATTTCCTGCCTACTTGGTACATTAATTACAGTCACTTAAAGCTTTATTTTACCTGCCATTGTCTCTACTTCTTCAAGTTGCCCCTCCCTCTTTCCTGTTTAAATTTCTGCCCTGTAACCTCCCTCAGCTACCTTGAAGCCCTTGGCTGTTTGTTTGTATTTAGGATCTCTGAGCTGTTTGGAAGTTGTGTGTGTCGACTCTGAGGTTCATCAGAGAGTTGTTCTGCAGGGACATTTTGTGAATCTTTACACCTATTATAGGGCTACTCATGTTCCCTAAAGAACTGTTTTCCAATCTGTTGCTTAAAAGCTTTCACCCTGGATCATTTCCTTATGGAGCATGTTGAGATAAGAGATTGGAAAGTGGTGGTATGTGTTCATGACATTTGGTTATGTGATGTTCTGTTAATTCCACTATGTTTAGTACAACATCTGACAGAGGCTAAGGTACTCCAGTCCAGAAACTCTGTTTCCTGGGACAAAGGCTCCAGTGTTTGGATGGGGTGGTGGAGAGACACTGGATTTACTTCACAGAGTGTGAGAGACTGAACTGAAGATTTTATTCCTTCTTAAACATCATTCACTCTTTGTCTACCCTCCTTTGTTCTTAACTTTTGGGGTTATCTGTAGCTGAAAGTTCCAGAGTCTTCTGGGACTCAGTAGTGGAACTGGTCTGCTTCTTAGCTTCTGCCTGCAGGTGTAGGGTTGAGATCTAGAGCAGATGTCCACTTAGATAGTATAAGTTCTGTCCATCTATTAAGTAATATGGTGGCTACAGTTCATGTATTAAATATTTCAAACTAGTTAAGGGAGATGATTTTAAATATTCTCATCACAGATAAATGACAAATATTTGTAGTGAAAGATATGCTAATTCGCCTGATTTGATCATTCCACAGAATATAGAAACATCATACAATACCCATACGTGAAATTATTATCCATTAAAAAAACTATCTAGGTCAATTATTTCTCATGCACCGTTTCCCAACTTGCATTTTGTTGCAATGTTTCTTCTCCTATTCTTTTTACTTTGTGTGTTTTACAGTAATTGTTTACTATCATTTTTGTGGAATTTGAAGGTAGCAAAGTATGTACAGGTTCAATCTTCTCTTTTTCTTCAGAATGTTGCATATTTTCTAGTTTTAATGATTTGTGAATCTAAAATGTAAACAGTAAACAAAATCTCAATTTTAAGCATCCCAAGCTTCATTGTACAAGGTACAATCATTTCCTAATTACTGGGGCCTGTTTTATAGTAGTTGTTCATTTGCTCAGTTTTATAATTATTATAATAGATAGGGGCAGAAAGTGTGAGGAAAATCCTAATAACTTGCTCTGTAACTTACTTTTTCTGATAAGGATTCAAGAAGACAAATGTTAAGGGTCCTGACTAAAGATGGAGGTCTGCTGTTTTAAATTATTTATGCCTTACTAAGCCCCAATTAGTGTCATATTTTTAAAAATCTTTTTAAAAATTTTTATTAATTTTTATAAGAAATAACTATGAGACAGTTTCAAAACACTTTAGTAGGACAGCCACACTAACTAATATAATGCATATTATTGTCTTTGTTCAGAGTAGAAGATGCAGACATGATAACTTTTCTAAGTGCTATTAATACAAATATTTCCTTTCACTGAACTAAGAGAAAGTAGCTTTATATAAAGTCCAATAGTCTATAATAGTGGTGGATCATCAGTAGAACTGGAAATGTCAGAAGCTGTTGACTTGAGCCTTTCACAGCACATCATATTAATCTGGCTTTAATTTTTATACCTTGTGGTTAGACTTTTCTGCTGGATGGTTAAAATCAAGTTAGAACAATCAATGTCTTAAAATAGTATTTCTTTTGACAAACAATAAGCAAAGAAATATATCATTTCAAAATGCTATCCTCATGCAAAAATACTTTCATGCCTATCTTTTGATGGTATATTCAGATAAAGAAACTGAGGCTCTAAAGAGACCTGTCAAGCAAAACTACAGCTCAAATAATGTTTATGGGTTGGGAAAATCAGGTTTCTTTTTCATCTATATCTATTTGGTATGACTGTCCATTCTCTAGAGAAGAGTGTAGCCAGGAAGGAGACTTTGGGCAAAACAGTTATTTGTAACTGCTGTTTCCTGACCATCTGCTACGTGCTTAGTGTTAACTCACCTGTCACTGATCCAACATACCTGACACCCACAACTTAAAGAGGGGAAATTTAGTGTGGCTTATGGCTTCAGAGGGGTCAGTCCATGACTGGCTCTTGGCCAGGCAAAACTACTGCGGTAGAAGGTGTGGTAGAGAGAAGCTGATTACTTCTTTACAGTCAGAAAGGAGAGCAGGGAAACAGCCCCAGAGAGCAATAAGCCAGGTTCAGACCTCAAGACCATACCTTCACAACACACCCAAACACACTCCCAAGTATGCTTTTACTAAACCCCTGGTTTGTGCAGCTCCCTAAACAGTCAGCTTGACAAACTTAGTGGTCACACCTCACTATATGAAAAATGCTTTACACACATTTTCTCATTAATCTTTATTATGATCTTCTTTCTTTACAGGATAGAAACTGAGATGCAAAGAGGTTAGGAAGTGTGTTGAAAAGCACACAACCTGTGAATGCAGGAACTAAGTCTGGAACACAAGTCTCTCTGAGTTGAAAGGTCAAGTTCTTTCCACATGTGGCCTCCTGTCAGGTCAGTTGATTAATCTAGTGGGGAAATAAAGAGAAATAGATCATTACAATACCATGTTCCAGGGCCTGTGGAAGGTTAGAGATGGAATTAGAGAATACTTGGGAGGAGCATATGAGAAGCCAGCTGCAGGAAGTCATCTAGAGAAAAGACTAGAGAATGTTTCAAGTGTAATGATCTAAGACACATTCCTGGTCCTAGGGGAAATCAGAGTAATTCAACAATGAATGCTACTGGGAGGGAGGTGTAGAACTGGGGAGGATAAAATGTCAAGATGGAAATCAATGGGGAGGGAGGGAAGAGGCAGACGGGAAAGAACTTTCAAAATCTAATGAGGAAATTAGGATTGTGTTCAGGCTTGGCGGGAGCCATTTAAAGGTTTTCAGCAAGGGGAGGAGATACGTACAACTTTGCATGTTACACAGATAGATAGCTGCCAAGAGAATGAAATTGGATGGTGCTGGGGTGGAGATGACATCAGAAAGATTCTTAGGTCTCTATCTTGTGCAAGTGGACAGGAAGAGGGGTGCCCCTCACCAGGACAGGGAGTCTGTCTCAGTATTCATGAGTCTGCTTGATTGGCACTGATTTTTAAAAAGAAAAATCAGTGTATGTTTAGAACTGGATAGATCTTACATTTGTGATCATTATTCATAGCAGATTCAGAACATTTTAAATTTTAAGAGATCTGGGCCTCCTTGTACCCACTCCTGTGTCATTCTCTGGCTTAAAACCTTAATGATTTAAGGACAACTTAAAGTGGATTTATGTAAGTGATAGCACCTTTCATAGATTTCCTGGTTGAGGTGAGTCTCTTTAGGAAAATATAATGACAATTTGACATTTAAAAATGTGTATTTTAGTCAGATTTGTGCTTTTTGTAGATATTGATAATTACTAAAGCTTTACAAAACTTAAGGAGTAGTGAAACTACAAAGTGTATCCTTTTAAAATGAGTATAGCAGCCGGGCATGGTGGCTCACGCCTGTAATCCCAGCACTCAGGAGGCTGAGGCAGGAGGATTGGTGCGAGTTCGAGACCAGCCTGGGCTACAAAAGTGAGCTCAAGGCCAGCCTCAACTGCATAGTGAGACACTGTCTCAAAAAGACCAAAAAAAAAAAAAAAAAATGAGTATAGCTGCATGTTAAAGAAAATGTTGTCTGATACAACATCTTTGCCCACTGATTCATTTTAATACTTGTGAATTTTAGAAGATGTTACTCTTGCTTATCCAGAGCACCATGCACAATATAAAATATTTAAAATGATAAATTTATACAGCTGGAGAGAAATTTAGATAATAAATTTTTGCCTTATATTTGGGGAAACTGAATCTTAGTTGTTTCTAAAATAATACATTATAACTGTAAATGTGTGATTGGACACACACTATTACATGGAAAGGAGCTGAAAACTAGTCATATTCTTTCAATGTCATGAAAAACAGAAAAATATGAGCTTTGTGTAGAGCACTGGTGTCTTAAGTATATCACTGGGGTATTAGTATTTATACTTTTTGAGATTTCTCTGAAATTGCTTTAGGAAAACAGTAGCATGGATTGACTTCACATTAAAGGTGCTAATAGTAAAATGTATAAAAGGTACCTATAATATACAAGTACAAATGAATATTGGCTTGTGCAACTAAAAAATGGAAACCAAAACAAAAGAAAGAAAGAAAGAAAGGAAGGAAGGAAGGAAGGAAGAAAGAAAGAAAGAAAGAAAGAAAGAAAGAAAGAAAGAAAGAAAGAAAGAAAGAAAGAAAGAGAGGGTCTGGGGAAATAGCTCCATGGCACAAGTGCCTGCCCAGCAAGTGCAAGGTCATGAGTTTGAATTCTGGTCCCACAAAAAACAAAACAAAACAAAAAAAGGAAACCAACTGAAAAGGCTACAGTTTTGCAAGAGAAATCATTATCATTAAACATTTATAAAGCTCAGAACATTTGCAAAATGGCTACTATTTGCATGATCACAATTTCCATACTTTGCAATAATTTACATTTGTGTTGAAAGTTGGTAAAATATAAACCTAAAAGCTATGTATTTCATATACATGTAGCACTACATTTTAAAGAATTTGTACTACTGTTACAAGAAAATGAAAATTTGAGCTTTTACTGAATAAAAAAGTGAAAAAACTTATTTAATGTTTCCTGATACAATATACGGTTTCAGCAACTGATAGGAGAACACGTAAAATTGTAAATACCTAGTTACTTAATTCATTATTGAAAATAAAACAGTAGACCCTCTTTAAAAGGAGAATATTCAATGTAATCAGGCATCATTTAACACTAAACTCCAGCTTGAGTTTCTCTGCTGAGCTGTTTTCACGGTCTACAAAAATATACCATAATTCCATGGTCTACAAAATATACCATAATTCTTCCCAAACCTGTAAATGTGCTATCTAAGAAAACAGAGATAGGCAGCTTTCTTCTACGTTTACATTTCCAAATGTGCATATTGTGCAATGACTTTTTAAAGATTCAACTGACTTATACAAACATCGGTGGCTTTCATAGACTTTGCCATTTTTAGGTGGGTTTTCTTTGAAAAAACTAGTTACAGTGTATTTCCCTGTCTTCCAGGCATAATTACAGGCCTTTCTACTAAAACGAAAGTAAAATTAGAGGGCATATTAGCTCATATTGTGGTTGTTAAGTAAGGGCCCTGTAAGCACTCACACAGGACTACAATGTCCTTCCCAGGAAACTTAATTGAGACACCTTTTTTTTTTTTTTTTTTTTTTTTTTGCGACTGAGACTCTTGATAATGTTAAGACGACCCGCCCTAGTAGCACTTAGGAATCAATCCAATAACAGAATTTCTGGGGCCCTTTGAGCCATTAGTGTGCATAGGGTGATTCTGCTTAAGGCTTTTTAATCCCTGGGTCCCCTTGTTTGGTCTCCGATCCCGGAGCCCGGGGTAGACTATTGGTGCGGATCCAAGTGGGGTCCCTGCTCCCTCCCTCTGCCGCCCCGGGTGCGCGAGGACTGTGGGAGCTCCAGTAGACTGACGGAGCCGCGCTCTTTGCAGCGTTTCTCAGACGGCTTCCGGGCGCCAGGGAGATGCTGCCCCCGCCGTCTTTCTCGGCTCTCAATGCTAAGTTTATTTTAAAGTCAAATATTCCTTTACAAACAAATGCACGTGTTATATTCTACCTCCGCAACGCAACTTATCTTTATTAGTTTCATTTAGAAAGAAAGCTCTAATCCTCCACTTCCGCACACACGTTTGTTGGTTCCAGCTGATCCACCCTGGGGTCTCCGTGGAGAACAACTTTGGGGAGCCAGGGTTGGAGTGATTGAGTGAGAGGCTGGGTGCCCACCCAGTGTTTCGGGGGGAAAGAGGCGTGACTGGGGGGCGTGTCCTCCCAGGCTCCGCCCCTGCCGCCTAACCGGAGCCAGCGGTGTCACTAGGAATTGCTTCTAATATTGCTTTGACTCCACTACAGCGCTGTAGCCTAGAGGATCCAACTCTAGTAAATATTACAGCCATGGAAATTCCTGTAACTACGAGGTGAAATTTTTGTTTCAGAATAAGCCATTCTAAATTTAACAATGAATTTATTTGTAGAACTTGCAAAAAGTAATATATATAAACATGATAATAATCTTTCTGAAAGCATCATTTAAATTAGAGAATTGTATTCTTGAAAGTGTGAAAGTAGATGCGACATTTACTTAACGCTTTATGGATAGCGAACTGCGAAGTGTATACATCCTTCTTGAGAATACATAAATCAGTCAAAACGTTATTTAAAATCTTTTTTTTTTTTTAATTTTATTTATTTATTTTTTTCTTGTTTCAGAACCTTTGTTTGTTTATTCACTCATTCCCATGGCCGGCTCAGCCCACCCCAAGGGCAGGGCTGGCGTAGCATGTGGTGCCGGGGATCGAACCGCGGTCCCTGAAGCCGCCCAAGCTTTCCCAAGCAGGCGCTTTAGACCACTGAGCCATCCCGCCGGGCCCCACAAAACGTTATTTAAATAGCAAGCAGCTGTCATTTGCAGCAGATATCACTAAAAAATGCTCCCTTGGGTAGGAAGAAGTGCTGCGGAGGGGAGGCAGAGCATTACAGGCTGGAGAGCCCAGGTCCCGTAGCTCATGTAGTAGACTCCCTGCATCCTCATCATTGCTCCTCCAGAAGCCCCGTGTTTGGAAACCTAGGCTGGCTTGGCTTCCTGAACCAAAGTCATTCGTTAATGGTTAATTTAACTCCTCACTTTAAAAAAAGTTAAAGAAATGTCATAGTATCAAGTAGCACTTTTGATCAGCAAAATAACTACTTTTCTGCTGGAATGATGCAATTTAAGCTGAAGCAAAATATACCTGGTGTTCTGGGTGACTTTATCGTGCAAACGAATATATAAGCCCGTTCAACTTTGTAAAATGCTTAAAACCCTCCCCCAACCTCTTCTTCAAGGAATCTAACAATGACAGTTTGGAAATCCTTGTTCTACATGTTGTCATTGTGAATCTATTTTGTGACAAAGAATGTTCTTATGATTTATATCTTTCATTCTGCTAATGTGATGTGTCACATTGATTGGTATGTGTTAAAACAGGCTTGAGTGCCAAAGACAAATTCAAATTGATCATGATGTATATTCTTTCTGATGCATTGTTAAATAGTTGTTAATATTTTATTGAGGACCTTTGCATCAATATTCACTGGAGAAATTGGCTATAGTTTCCTTTTTTGTTTGATATCTTTTTCTGACAGGTATCAGAGTGACGCTGGTTTTATAAAATATATGGAAGTATTCCTTCTACCTGTGATTTTTGAAAGAGATAATAGTATTGGAAGTAATTCTTTTCATGTTTGGTACAGTTCATCTCTGAAGCCACCTGCTTTTGGAGATCTTTTGTAGAAATATTTTTCTTCAGCCTTTTTATTTGTTTTTTATGGCATTTGATTTTTAACTTTATTACTTTTAATAAGAAATCACAATGAGACATGAGTAGGACACATGAGTAGGACAGCCAAAATAATAAATGTATATGGTTGTCTCCATGGTAGTTGTTCAGAGTACAAGATGCAGACATGATAAATTTTCTGAACACTATTGGTACAAATATTTCTTCTCACTGAACTAAGGGAAAGTAGTTATACGTATAGTCCAACATTCCATAATAGTAGTGGGTTATCAGCAGAACGGGCAATGTCGGAAGCTGTTGACTTGAGCTTTTTACAGTTCGGCATACTAATATGGCTTTACTTTTTATGGCTCATGGTTAAATTTTTCTGTTGGATGGTTAAGACCAAGTTAAAGCAAGACCTATATAATAAAAATGTAACTTTTGTATCTGATAAGGTCAGTAAAATCCTCTCAGGATTTATCTTGAAACTATGTACAGCGTTTTGTAGAACTTCTGTCAGTGTCACCTATCTGGATGAGTCACAGCCGTTGCTTGACCAGTTTGCTCTCTGTGAAAGCCTGAGAGAATGTTTTCTCTCTAGGTGACTCTCCTTATGCACACTATACATCATTGATCCCTTCATTCTGTGGCCCCATAATCTCCTTGAACAGAAAATTTGGGAATCCACTGAATTATAGGATGTTACAGTACAGGTTTTCTTTTGTCCTGTGTCCTCATTGACCTTGAAGGGCTATGATCAAAGTATTGGCTATCCTTGTAGCCTTCCTTTTTCTCTAATTTGTGGTCTGTAAACTTAAGTTGTTAACCCACCAGAAGAGAAGTCTAGTGATTCCATTTCTCTATAACATGGGTACTTGAGTTTAACATCACTGTCTTTCTAAATATCAAATGCCTTAGACTTAGCATGTCATTTTCCATCAATCACTGATATTCTAATAAATCCCTATAGAATGTGATAAAAATTGTACATTTTTACCTAGAAATTTTAAAATCTAGGTAATAATTGAAGTGACATTAGAAGTAGCACACATCTGAAAGATCAGAATGACAAGCATTGCAAGCATGGGGTTTTAGTATTACACATTGCTATCTCAGTGTCAAAAACCTTTTGGAGATTTTTAGGACCATTGTTGACTTCATCCTGTGTATATAAGTGCATGGTTTTGCCCTTGCCATGTTTCCTAACTTTTCTGCTTGCTGTCTCTTTGTTGTTTAATCCTTAAGATCTTGATGTCCATTTAGCTGTGTTATACTTTTCCATTTTTATTTTTACTTTTGAGTTCTTATACTAGGGAAAGTGTGTGATATTTATACATGTAGGTCTGGTTTATTTCACTTATGAGTATAACTTCAAGATACATCCATTTATATATGAAGTCTTCTAGTTTACAATTCTTGATAGCTGAGTAATATTCCATTATGTGAAAATACCACATCTTTTTCAACCATTCTTCAGTTGATGAGCATTTTGATTGTTTCCAAGATTTGGCTATCACAAATTGTGCTGCTATGAACATAGGTGCACAGATATCACTATGATATGATGGTTTCAGCTTTTCTGGGAAAATTCGCAGTAGGGGGATAGCTGGATTGAATGGGATTTCCAGTTCTAGTTTTTTAAGGAGTGTCCACACTGTTTTCTATAATGGTTACACCAGTCTGCATTCCCACCAGCAGTGGAGAAGTATCCCTTTTCCCCCACAGCCTCTCCAATATTTGTTGTTGGTTGATTTCTTTATGATAGCCATTCTTTCTGGGGTGAGATGGTATCTAAGTGTTTTAATTTGCATTTCACGGATGGCTAGTGATGTGGAGCATTTCTTCATGTATTTATGAGCTTCTAGTATTTCTTCCTCTGAGAAGTGTGTGTTCACCTCGGATGCCCATTTCTGGATTGGGTCTTTGAATTTTGGAACCCTAATATTTTTTAGTTCTTTATAAATTATAGATAGAAGACCTCTGTCTGAATACTTATTAGTTAAAATTTTTCCAAAATTGGCGGGTTGTCTTTGTACTCTGTTGGTAATTTCTTTTGATGTGCAAAAACTTTTCAATAAGAGGGTGTCCCAGTTGTTGATTCTTTCAAGTGTTACATGTGCATTTTAATTTTTGTCCATGAACTGTTGCCTACCCTGATGTCTTCAAGATTTCCTCCTACTTTCTCCTCCAGGAGATTTAGTGTTTCTGGTTTAATATTTAGATCTTTAATCCATTTTTACTTTAGTGCATGGTGATAGACCTGGATCAAGTTTTAATTTTTGGCATATAGAAAGCCAGTTTTTCCAGCACCATTTGTTTAAGAGGCTATCTTTCTTCTAGTAAACATGTTTGGCCCTTTTATTGAAGATAAGATGGCTTAGCATGCTTGTATTTGCTTGTGCATCTTCTAATCTGTTCCATTAATCCTCAAGTCCTCAAGTCTGTTTTTTTTTTTTTTTTTTTTTTTTTTTTTTTTTTTTTTTTTTTTTTTTTTTTTTTTTTTTTTTTTTTTTTTTTTTTTTTTTTTTTTTTTTTTTTTTTTTTTTTTTTTTTTTTTTTTTTTTTTTTTTTTTTTTTTTTTTTTTTTTTTTTTTTTTTTGCCAGTACCATGCTGATTTTGTCACTGTAGCTTTGTAGTTATAATTTTAGGTCAGGAATTGTAATGCCTCTTGCCTTATCTTTGTTGTCCAGGATTGTGTTTGCTATTCTAGGTCTTTTCTGGTTCCAAATAAATTTTAGGAATGATTTCTTCAGGTTTGTAAGGTATGTTGATAGGGATTGCATTAAGTCTGTATAGCAATGTTGGAAGTGTGACCATCTTCACAATGTTGCTTCTTCCTATCCAGGAGCAGGGAATATCTTTCCATTTTCTGAAATATTCTAGGATCTCTTTTTTTAGAGTACTGTGGTTTTCATTGAATAGATCTTTTACATCTTTCATTAGCTTAATTCCTAAGTGTATCATTTTCTGTACTGCTACTGTAAAAAGTATTGTTTTCTAATTTCTCTCTCAGTGTGTTTGTTATCTGTGTAGGGGAATGCTATTGATTTTTGGGTACTGACCTTGCATCCTGCTATGATACTGAATTTGCATATTAATTCTAGGAGCTTCTTGGTGGAGTTTTTTGGGTCTTCCCCGTAGACTAACATGTCATCTGCAAATAATGATAGTTTAACTTCTTTACCTATTCTTATTCCTTTTATTTCTCTCTCTGTCTAATGGCTCTAGCTAATGAGTCCAGAATTACGTTGAATAGGAGTGGGGAGGACATTCTTGTCTTGTACCAGATCTGAGAGTAAAAGACTTCAGTTTTTTTCCCATTTAGAATTATGTTAGCCATTCAACTGTCAAGATGGTCTTTATCAAAATGAGTTATAGACCATGTATTCCAATTTTCTGTAGTACTTTGAACATGAATGAGTGTTGGAACTTGTCAAAAACCTTTTCTGGGGGCTGAGGAGATAGCTCCAAGGCACAAGTGCCTGCTGAGCAAGTGCAAGGTTGTGAGTTTGAACCCCGGTCCTGCAAACAAAACAAAACAAAACAAAACAAAACAAACAAACAAACAAAAACCCTTTTCTGCATCAATTGAGATGATTGTGTGGTTTTTGGATTTGGCTCTATTTATATAGTGTATTAGATTTTTAGTTTTGTGTATGTTGAACCATCCTTGCATTCCTGGGATGAATCCTACCTGGTCATGTTGTATAAACTTCTTAATGATTTGTTGTACTCTATTTGTTAGGATTTTATTGAGTATTTTTGCATCTGTGTTCATGAGAGAGATTGGCCTGTAGTTTTCTTTTTTGTTGCATCTTACTCTGGTTTTAGTATCAGTTTAATTCTTGCCTCCAGGGATGATTTTGGCAGTATTTCTTCCTTTTCAATTTCATCAAAGTGTTTGAGGAGTATTGAAATTATGTCTTCTGCAAATTTCTTGTAGAATTCAGTGGTGAATCCATCAGGACCTGGACTTTTCTTCTCTCTCTCTCTCTCTCTTTCTTCTTTCGTCTGTTTTTTTTTTTTTTTTTTTTTTTTTTTTTTTTTTTTTTTTTTTTTTTTTTTTTTTTTTTTTTTTTTTTTTTTTTTTTTTTTTTTTTTTTTTTTTTTTTTTTTTTTTTTTTTTTTTTTTTTTTTTTTTTTGAGATAGACAGGGTCTCACTATGCAGTTCAGGCTGGCCTTGTACTCACTTTTGTAGCCCAGGCTGGTCTCAAACTCATACCGATCCTCCTGCTTCAGCCTCCCAAGTGCTAGGATTACAGGCATGCACCATCATGCATGGCTGAACTTTTCTTTTTTGGTAGCTTTTTTTTTCTTTTTTACATTTTGTATTTCATTGGCTGTTATTAGGTTATGGAGAATTCTTATATCTTCCTGATTCAGATTTGATAAATTGTGCCTTTCCAGGATCTGTCCTTTTCATACGTGTCATCAATTCTGTGAGAGGAAAGATTCATTAAGTAGCTATTAATGATCTGAATCTCCAGTGGGTCTGTGTCAATTTTGCCTCTTTAATTCCTTATTGCTTGAATTTGAGTTTTTTCTTTCCTGTTTTTGATGAGGCTAGCTAGGGGCTTATCAATTTTATGTAATCTTTCAAGGAAGTTTTTTGATTCATTAATTCTCTATTGTTTTCTTTGTCTCAACTGAATTAATTTCTGGTCTAATCATTATATTTCCTCCCATCTTTGGGCTTTGGGTTTGGCTTGCTTTTCCTTTTTCTAAATGATATAGGTGCAGCATTAAGGTATTTATTTCTTCCTGTTCTGTTTTCTTAATGTGTGAGTTCACAGCTATAAATTTTCCTGTAAGAACTGCTTTCATGGAATCCCATAAATTTTGATAAGTTGTGTTTGAATTTTCATTAAATTCAGGATATTGTTTAATTTCATCTGTAACCCACTGTCTGTTGAGGAGGGTGTTGTTTAATTTCCACATACTTCTGGGGTTCTTGTGGATTCTTCTGTCATTTATTTCCAATTTCATTGCACTGAGGTCAGATTATATTCATGGGATAATTTCTGTTTTCTTGCATATACTTAGGCATGACCTATGGACTAGTATTGGTCTATTTTAGAAAATGTCCCATTTGTAGCTGAAGAATGTGTGTATTTAGAAGTTCTTGGGTTGAACAGTATGTATATGTCCACTAAGTCCAATTGTTCCAAGTTATGGTTCAGATCTGTTACTTCTTTGCTAATTATTTATCTGCTTGACCTATCTTTTTGGGATAAAGGGGTGTTAAGGTCTCCTGTTAAGACTGTGGTATTGGATATTAGATTTTTCATGTCCATTAAGATTTGTCTTATGTAGCTGTGTGCTTCTGTGTTGAGTGCATACATATTTATGAGTGTTGACTCTTCATTTTGAATTTTTGCCCTAACCAATAAGTAGTGGCCTTCTTTAGTTTGTTTGATCAATCTTGGATGGAAATTCAGATTATCTGCGAACAGAATTGGTACCCCTGATTTTTTCTGAGGTGCTGTGGTATTGTTTTCCATCCTTGGACTTTCAGCCTATGAATTTCTTTGAGTTAAAATATGTTTCTTGTATACCGCATATTGTTGGATTTCCTTTCTTAATCCACTGTGCCGGTCTATTGTTTTTCAGATATTCCTTTTTACTTTTTCACTAGCTATGACTATGTCTTCAAGATCTGAAGCTATATCTTCACTTTCATTCATATGGTTTTGCCAGTTTGTGATTGAGATTTTAGTTTCCTGTATATCTCTTTGAAACTGCTTCATGCAATCTATTTCTTTCCTATATTGCTCATTCAAGGATTCCATCACTTTTATATTCTCCTCTACTTTTTGTCAATGTCTTCTTTAGAAGCATTTATTAATTCTTTCACTATAGTTATCTTTTCTTCTTCTATTTCAGAGATTATTTCTGATCTAATTTCCTTTCTACCTTTCTGCAGTTGTTCCTTTACTTCAGAGATTTCCCTTTTTTACTTCATATGTTATTTCTGATCTGATTTCCTCTATACTTTTCTGCATTTGTTTCTTTACTTCAGACGCTATTAATTCAGCGATTTCAGCTGTGTCATTCCTATTTTCTTCTACGCTAGTGTCTCCTGCATTTGTTCTGGGTGGGCTCAGGACCTGAGATTGCATCTTGTTCTTTTTCTTTGTCATTTTGTATAGCACTGTCCCCTGACCTCTGGTGTAGAGCTTTGGTGCAGTTATACTGTTAGCACCTACTGAAATTTGGGTCTGGTTCTACCAACTTTGATCTTGTGAAGATGTGCCTGGTGGACCTGGCTGCTGTGCTCAGCTTCTTGCTATGCTGCAGCCTGTCGAAGTGAATCTGCTGTGCTCCTCTGGCAAGATGTTCAGCTCCTGGATTAGCTGGGAGGGTCTGACTCTCAGCCTCTCTCTGCAGGGAATTTTGCTGCCGGGTTCTGCAGGTGGTGCTCGGTCTGGGATCTGGATGCGGAAGTTCTGGTTGTGGTACACAGGCAAAGGCTCCTACTCATATGCCAGTCATGGGTTCTGGGCAGGGAAGACATTCGAGGCAGGGAAGAAATTCTGGGTGTGATGCACAGGTCAGAAGTCCTGCCTATACCTCCTTATTTGCTATTGATCGTTCATGCTTTCTATTTCTTCTTGAATCAGTCAAGCAAGTTGTATTTTTATAGGAATTCTTTTCAGCTATCCAATTTTTGGCACATAATTGTTCATAATAGTCCCTTATGACTATTTTCATTCATGAGGCACCTGTTGTAATTTCTTTATTTTCATTTTTTATTTTGCTTGAGTCTTCTCTCCTTTTATTTTAGACTAGCTAAGGTGGTATCAGTTTTTTGGTCAAAAAACAATTCTTAGTTTTATTGAATCTGTGGACTTTCTATTTTCTATTTGATTTCTGGTTTTTAGTTAATTTGGAATCTAGATTGTAGTTTTTTCAGCTCCCTTGATATACAATGTTAAATTCTTTGGGTATTTTTTTAATATAGTAAATTATTGTTATAAACTTCTTTCTTAGAACTGATCTTGCTGTCTGCCATAGATTTTTGCATTTATTTTGTATTATTAATTATCAAATTTCTCTTTTGATCTGTCTTTTGACCCAGTGACTGTTCCAAAGTATAGTGTTTTCATTTCTATTTATGTGAATTATCTAGGATTTTCCCTTGACACTGATTTCTAATTTCAAACTGTTGTGACCTAAAATAATACTAGATTTTTCTTTCTTTTTTTCATACTAGTAATTGAACTCAGGACCTCATGCTTTCCAGGCAGGCACTGTACCACTAAGCTATATCCCCCAGCCCCAGACATTACCTTAACTTTTTAAAATTTATTAAGAATTGTTGGTCCAACATATGGCCTAGCTTGGAGAATACCCAACGTGTACTAGGAAAGGTATGTGTTCTCCTGTTGTTGAATAGATGTGTCTGTCAGATCCATTTGGTCAAAAGTACAATTCAGAACAAAAGAAAGAAGGAAGGGAAATATATATGTGTGTGTGTGTGTGTGTGTGTGTGTGTGTGTGTGTGTGTGTGTATATATATATATATATATATATATATATATATAATTTTTTCTTCTCCTTAATTTCTTATAGCTTTTTTTAAACAAAACTAATTTTACATGCTTATATCTAGACATCTAGACAGCTACTTTGAAGACAACATTATTATGCTGTACAACAGTCATTGTCGAATTTCTATTATTTTGTTGAGTGAAATTCTGTATCATTTTTAGTTTCATTTTGCCCTTTTATATTCTTTAAAAAAAAGTACAACTCAAGCCCAGTATTTCCTTATTTATATTTTTCATGTATCACTCACTAAGTTCATTTATCTATTGTTCAAAGTGGGGTATTGGAGTCTCCTACTATTATAGTAGTGTCATCTATTTCTTCAAGTTCATTAATGTTTATTTTATCATGTAGCAAGGTGCTACAATCTTGGCAGCATGTATATATATGATGATTATGTTCTCTTACTGAATTGACTCCTTTCAAATTAAATGAGCATTATTCTTGCATCAATTTTGACTTCAAGTCTTTTATCCAATATAAGTATAGCCACCCTTGCTTTCTTTGATTACCATTTTCAGGGAATAGTTTTTTCTCTTCTTTCACTTTTAGCCTGTGAATGTCCTTAAAGCTTACATAGCTAGCTTGCAGGCAGCATATTATTGGATCTTGACTTTGTTTTCTAGTTTATTCAGCTGCTCTATGTCTTTTGAGTGGAGAATCTAATCTACTTCTATCCATGGTTATTGTTTTCTAGAGGTTTTATAGCACCTTTGTTTCTTTAAACTTTTCCTGTCCTTCTGTGATGTGATAATTTTCTCATGTACTAAGCTTTGATTTTTTCCTCTTTATTGTTTGTACATCTGATGTTGGATTTTGTTTTGTGATTACATGGGATTTATATAAAATATAATCTATTTTAAGCTGGTAACGGATTGTGTCACATACAGAAACTAGATTTTTACCTTATCCTTCACAATTAATTTTTCTGATGATTTTAATATTTTACACCATACATTTCAGTGATTATGGCTTTAGGTTTTTTTTTTTTTTTCAATACCAGGGATTGAACTCAGGACCCTGCACTTACCAGGCAAGCGCTTGTTCTACTGAGCTATCTTCCCAGCCCACTTTAGTTATTTTTTGGTTGTTTTGTTTTTTAACTTTCAAACCAGAGATATGTATGATTTGCATGCCACCATCATGGTAATTCAATATTCTGGATTTAAATATGTGCTTGACTTTCCCAGTGAATTTTGTATTTTCACAGTCTTCATGTTAGTAATAACTATTCTTTCATTTCTGACTGGAAAACTCCTTTTAGCATTTCGTGTGTGTGTGTGTGTGTGTGTGTGTGTGTGTGTGTGTGTGTGTATGCATTTTAGGGCAGGATCTACAGGGTGTTCAGGGTCTCACTACTAGATCAGACTCAGCGATACACCTGATAGCCTCTCAGGAGCTGGGATTACACACACCATCACGAACAGACTCAATTGCCTTCTCAGCGCACCCCAGGGACAGGGCTGGCATGGCAGGCCTGGGGATTGAACCCCAGGCCCCTGTGCCTGTTTGCAGGTGCATTAATCCACTGAGCTATTTGGCTGACCCTTTCTCTTAACATTTCTTATATGGTAGGTACCGTAATCCACAGTTCTGTCATCTTTTGCTTGCCTGCAAAAAGCTTATTTCTTCTTCTCTGAATGACACTTTGGCTAGGTATGTTATTTGGAATGGGTAGGTTTTTTCTTTCAGCACACTATGTCACCCATTCTGTCTTGGCTTGCAAAGCTTCTGGTGAGAAACTCACTGATTCTCTAATGAGAATTTCCTTTTATATGACTTGGTGCTTTTCTTTGTTGCTTTTAAAATTCTGTCTTTGACTTGTGACAGTGTGATTACAGTATGCCTCAGAGAGGACGTCTTTGGGTTTAATCTATTTGGGGGTCTTTGGGCTTCATGGGTCTGGATGCCCACACCTCACCTAAGACTTGGAATATTTTTACAAATTATTTCATTAAACAATCTGTCTGTCTGTCTGCCTCTCTCTCTCTCTCTCTCTCTCTCTCTCTCTCTCTCTGTTCGTATGTCTGTCTCTTGTACTCCCTGAATGCAAATATTTATTATCTTAATCATGTTTCACAAGCTCCAAAGTATATCTTTATTCCTTTTAATTTTTCGTGCCTCAGTCATTTTTCAAAAGGCCTATCTTCAGCTTCACAGATTATTTCTTCTTCTTTTATTCTATTGTTGAAACTCTAAATTTTACTTCACATGAAATTAATTTGTTTTCTTTTTGGTTCTTTTTAGTGATAACTATTTCTGTTGTTTCTCATTCTGATCATGAACTGTCTTTCTCATTCTTCTTAACTAAGTCTCGTCTTCTGTTTTCATCACCTCGCATAATTTCAGTGATGGAATTTCTGAAGATCATTATTTTCGGGCTGAGGAGATAGCTCAGTGGCCTAAGCAGCTGCCTAGCAAGTTTAAGATCCTAAGTTCAATCCCCATATACTGTATGCCCTGCATGCCAGCCTTGGAACCCTGGCCCCGGAACCCCAGGCAGCCCCAAAACTTAGTGTTGTGGCACATACTAGCAATCCCAGAACTCAGGAGGCTGAGACAGAAGGATCACCATAGGTCCAAACTGTGTAGTGAGACCCTGTATTTAAAAAAATCATTGTTTTGAATTCTCTTGGAGACTATTCATAAATTTTTGTTTGTTGGGAGTTAGTTACTAGAGAATTACTGTGTTCCTTTAGTGATACCATGTTTCCTTTCCTTTCTGTGTTTCTTGAGTACTTAAATGGATATTTGCATATCTGGTGGTGAACTGACATCTTCTAAACTTTATAGAGTGGCTTTCATAAAAGACTTCTGCCTGCAAATGGATCTGAAGGTCCTAAGTGGGCAGGATCTGTTGACTGACTCTCAGTGGGCACAGTGTATAGTCTCTGGGAAGTTTCTTTAGTTGTGATCACGACTGGCAATGCCTACATGCACTTCAGTAATTCTGTTTGCAAGAGTGTGATGTTGTGATGGTGGTCGTATAGGTAGTTAGAGATTATTCTGTTCTTGCTTTCCTCACACTGGAGGGTCATAGTAAAATGTATCTCTCTTAGTGTTGTATCATAGATAGCTCATAGGTAACCAGAGCAGCACTGGAAGACAGAGATGTTTAGAGCAGATGTGAAACCAGAATTCTGGTGGACCATTATGAGTCTTGTGTAGCAACTAGGAATTGACTAGGTTCACTCTCAAGGTCAACTTTTCATCATTGTAACAAAATACTTGGCACAAACAATCTGAGGAAAATTTACTTGGCTCACTGTTTAGGAGATTTAGTCTATAGTCTTCTGATTCCATTGTTGTGAATGTGATGTTAAGTGGGACATAATGGCAGGATGGCATGGTAGAGCAAAGCTACTGTCATGCAGCCAGAGTACAGACAAAAAAAGAAAAGAGCCAGAGAAGAATAGGCTGTAGATAAGACTGAGCTGGCAAGGTCATACCCCGCAGTCCTCTCCTTTAACCAGGCCCTATCTCCAGTTTCCAATAATGCCATAAAATTATGATCACAAGAATGGATTAATTCACTTGATGAAGTTAGAGCCTTCACAATCCAACTATTTCCTCGAAAATTCTGCTAGCTGGCCACCAAGTCTGTAGTACATGAGTTTTGAGGCGCGTTTCAAATCCAAGCAGATTTGAATACCAAAATATACATGAGTGCAGATCTCCTATTAAGCTGGGGTTTCCTGCTCTGAGCCTGGACTCAGAGACTTGCAACGATGTTGCATTTCTGATGCTGATGGGCAGGCACAGCGTTGGCGTGGCTGGTGGAGACAAATGCCGCTCTAGAAGCTCAGACTCCATAGAGGAGGGCACAGATGCAACTGGGACCCAAAAACAATGGGACTTAGTAGCACCTTAGGTTCCAGAGAATGAGATACCATGTGGCTGTGACTCTGGATCCTGATATGTGGAATACGACAGCTGCTCCTGTCCTGTGAGACCAAATGCTATGGCAGTAGCAAGAACTCAAGAATGGCTTGAAAATGCTGTGGCTTGGGCCCCAAGGGGCAGGGAGCAGGTTGGTGGTGATTCAGTTCTTTAGAGAAGCAGGGTGTCTCCCCTGCTCAGACTCTGGGAGTCTAGACTAGTTCTAGGAAGAAGGCACTGTGTTTCTCTTTGAGGGTGGAATAATGAAATTTAGTTTAGGCTCTGATGCCCTGCGATGGGAAAGAACCATATCTATGCAGTTACAGAAGGTGCAGTTGTATGGGTCAACAGAGGCTCTGAGTTACTTGGGAGAGAGGTGCCACATCAACTGAGGTGCTAGTAGGTGCAATTGCTGTGGTGTACTGCAGGCTTGCAGTGCCCACGGTGGAGGCTACCTCACCTATCATGTGGGCAGGAAGGTGGGAGGGAGACCACTGTGGAGTGCAGGAGGCCTGGAACTCTGAGGATAGGGTGCTGACTCACCTGTGATACTGTGGCTAGAGAGGAGGGTTGACTGCTCCACTGTGCAGCAGGTCACGGGTGCCTGGGGGATGAATTGCTGATTTGATGCTGGTGGTATGACTGCTTGTTATGGTTTATGTCTAGTTGTCCCCCTAAAGCCTCATGCAATCATGAGGTGGGGAATTCTAGAGTTTGAGACTTGACTCATGATCCACTGGGATTATGTTTTAGTACTGATGGAATTATGGGTTTGAGTACTTCTGGGATTATGAGTGTGACCTAAGGTGGATAGGCTGAGGTAGAGAGCTTGAATGTAATATAGAGACAGAGAGACAGACTCTTGCTGTTGCCCTATGCTGCCCTGGTTGGTTGGTTGTCTCTGTCACCATTTTGTTGCTGTTCTGCTGCCATGAACTGCTGCCCTCCACACTGTGCCTCTCAGCCTTGGAGCCAGCTGAGTATAGACTGAACCTCCAGTAACTGTGAGCTAAATAAACCTTTACTTCCTTCATTTTGGGTGTTGGGTATTTGTCCCAGCAATGAGAGAAGAGTAACTAAGACGCTGCTCCAGTGCATCAGTGTTTTGTGCCGAAGGAGAAGAGCACCAACTTTAGCTTGGCGTGTAAGGGTAGCGTGCTCCAGGGACTGAGTAGGGAGGATGAAGTGGCATAGAAGTTTCATCCTAAAGCATGGGGCATGGCAACAGCTGCAATCACCGGCAGTGTTCTACAGGGTGGGTATAAGAAGTGGGGCTGAGCCTCAGGGATGGTGGCTTGTGTGTGATGGCTACCACCCCTTGGCTGGCTGCCCTCTAGCAGTGTTTCTGGTTCCAAAAAAATGTGAAACAGTAACAACCCAGGGAGGCAAATTTTAGGGGTTTATGAGCCATCTTTTTAGACTTTTAAAAATGTAGAGCTTTTAAAGATTTAGCAGCCACATCATAGTTCATTCTCAGAAATAGCAGGCAGATGCAATATTAATGCATGTCAAAACCTGGGACTTTGAAAGAAGATAGGCATATTTGAACTTCTTACCTTTAGTATGCTCCAAAGCAAGACTCCTAGGCACCATCAGATTTCATTTTTCTAGCCCTGGGATTACCCTGACTGTTTTGCTGGGTTAAAAGCTAAGTTGAAACAATTCCCTATGATCTTCCTGGAACTGAGCCACCTAACATGGTGGAAGTTTGTGAGTGTAGAGAGAACCAACTCCCTGCTGTTTCTGAGGCCTCTTTCCCTCCTCCAGAGGAGGCTTTGCTTTATTAGGGTTGTACCAGAGTCTCTTGACTGTGTAGAGATCTGACTTCCCAACCAACACTGACAGTGTCAAAGAATGGCTAGCTTTTAGAAAATGCATAAAACCTCTTCTTGTTTGGGTTATTAGAAATATTGAAGAGTCTTTATCTTGTTTTTAAATAATCATTTATTTATTTTCTTTCTTTAAAAAAATATTCCACTATGTCTAAGGAAGAATAGGTCACTTCACAGTTTGCCAAGTGAAGTACAGCTTCAACTTTGCCAGACTGCAATCTACCAAGAGTAAGTGGCACAAAAATATTCCACTGTAGGTCTTTGCTGTCCCCTAAGAAAGCTAGTGGCAGATGGTGAATGGTTGCCAAGACTTCAAAGACAAAAGACATGATGCAAACTGAATATTGACCCCCACAAAAGTCACAGTGTAGATGCTGTGCTTTGAATTCCATAATTTGATGATAAGTTTTCAGATGAACCTTAAAGTTAGTAGAACTGAAAATAAAACAAAGATTAAAACTTGCTATAAACAATGCAGCAAACCAATAAAAATCACTAGACTGCTTGAGCAATCCACCTATTGGTCATTAGAATAAGGAAAAAGTGCAAAATAAATTAGATGAAGTACTTCAAAAATCTTTTGAGCACTCTTAACATTTTTATTTTTTTATTATATTTATTTAGTTTTAGGCTACTGGGAATCAAACTCAGGACCTTAGGCTTGCCAGGCAGGTTCTGCACCAGTGAGCTGTATCCTCAGCATCTCTGAACATTTTTATGTCCTTCATAGGACAGCCACATTCTCTCCGTGTAGAATACAAACAAAACAAGAAAACAACTGCCCTTCTCAGTCTTCTGCTTTCTTTCTTTCTTTCTTGTTTTCTTTTTTTTTTTTTTTTTTTTTCATTATGTGTTTGGCACAGGGTCTCACTATACAGATCAGACTCATAGAGATCTTTCTGTTTCTGTTTTCAGCCTTGTGAGTGCTAGGATTACATGTGTGCAGCACCGCTCCAGAAATCGGTCACTGGCTCAGCACAGTGCGGGCACAGCTCAGTCGTAATGATCTATATTCTGATAGTTAAAGCTACATGACTTGAAATTAATAGGTAGGGAAAAGTAGGACCTAGGTGGCAGTTTCTGGTACAAGTATGGGTGAAGAGCACACAGCTTTGCTCAGATATGGGGGTCCCCACTTTCTAATTTTGGTGGAAACAACATGGTTCCTCAGGTTTGCTCAGGGTCTTCACCAGAGTTGTTGGAAGCATTTCACTAACTTTTCCAAAAGTTTTACAAGCTACATAATATCTGGAATAAATCTCTTTCTCAAAGCAGTCCAAGCAGATTCTCTGGCGGGCAACTCAGAACTAATTTAAGAAACTTGTGTATGCGATTCTTTTTTAAAAAAATTAATAGTGTCAAATTAACATGAAGCCTCATTTTAAGAATCGTAATGCTTAGAGATTTTGGTGAGAAAGTACTTTCATTAAGCACCAGTTCATTCAATGAAAATTGATATTAATATTTATTAAAGTTTATCCTTTTAAATGGAGACTAAAAAGCAGAAATCAATCAATATGTCTATAAATAATTAACAATGTCCATATCCTCTCCTCAGACTTCAATATAAAATTTACCTATAGCGCCACATGCATACTTATGTAGACATTATGGTTTCTGAATATGAATATTAAATCTGTCTTCCTGTATTCTAAAAAATACTCTTATTTTCTGTTAGTTGTCATGGAGCTGTTGTGTCTATAGGCTTAACAAGGAAAAATCCTAAGGAGGAGCGTGATTCCATTCGCAAGTGTTTCAAATAGTCTGGCAGTATGTAATTAAATGTTTAAACATTAGAACCATCCTTAGCATTGGCATTCCTTCATATTGCTAAGTGGGCTATTGCAGAATCATTCTGGGATTACAGCATAACACAAAAGTGGAACACAGGTCTGTGTGAATATTTTATGATTAATTATATGGGCGGATTTCTTAAATTTTAATGCTGCAGAAGAAATGAGAGCAGCAACCCTATAATCCTTATGTCAATGAGATCTAGAGAGGCTGGTGATCCAATTAGCATAATGGGCACCTGGCACCCAAAAGATGTACTTCAAAACCTGGCTGAGAATGACTGGCTCCATCCATTCTTTCAAAATATAGAGGAAAGAAAACAGGATGTGTCATCCTCTTCCTGTGTTTTCTGTAATTTTAATCAGCTAAGTTCTAAAAACAAACAAACAAACAAACAAACAAACGTCTTCTTGTTGCTGAGTGCCATCACCCGTGGTGAGGCTCTTTCTTCTGTGATCTCATCTTCTCACAAGTCCTCTCGTCCTTTCCTTTCCATTGCTTCCTTACCACTGGCCTCATTCCCAAGATTCCACAATGACCCAGCTGACTGTGACTCCGTTTATGCTTCACAGAAATCAACCATTATCTTGAGGATATTTCTGTAATGTGGCCATTACTTTTGCAAATTTTAATACTTTTTCAAGTCCATGGAGTTCAACTAACGGTTTAAAAAAAACCTGAATCTGTTAAATTAACAATGGGAAGCTAGCAGACTTCATATTTTTAAATTTTTAAATTTATTTTTTAATTCAAAAATATTTTGTTTATTTATTTATTTATTTATTTGGTATGGGATCTCATTATGCAGCTCAGACTCATAGTGATCCTCCTGTCTCAGCCTCCTAGTGCTGGGATTATAGGCATGCGCCACCACATCCGGTTTCCAGACTTTGTATTCTAATTTTGTGATGTTTTTTCTTAAAGGTGGTGAAAATAACCTTGTGAAATTTGCTGCTCCTACCTTCTTTATTTGGAAAATGGTTCCTTGGGAATATCGTAGCTCTTTAAGTTTATAAGTTTAATTTAAAGTTTTTATTTATTTGTATAATAATGGTCTGTATTTTGAGGAACATTTGGCTATGGGTCCCTCATGCACATTTTTTTTTTTTTTTTTGTCTTTTTGAGACAGACTGGCCTTAAGTTCACCTTTGTAGCCAGGACCCAGGCTGGTCTGGAACTAACACCGATCCTCCTGCCTCAGCCTCTCAAGTGCTAGGATTACAGGTGTGCACCACTATGCCTTGTATTGCTATGTGAGCCAAAGCTTCTCAGGCTTTGCCCATTCTTTTTCCCTGGGCCACCTGTCAGAATGGCTGAAGACCTTGGTAATCCTGAGATGAAAATGTATTTAGTTCTTCATTACAGCTGGGCTCCTTTCAAAGAATAGGACAGGGTACTGCTTGTTAAGAAAGCAGTGGGAACCCTGAGCTCAGGCCTCTGTGGCTCACTGACTGCACATTTGGGCTTCTCTGGACCTGTGGGACTTGGGACTTGGGACCTGTTGCACTTGTGCTGATTCTTCCTTTGATGATTCTTCTGTGGCTAACCAAAACCTTTGTATTTGGTCCAGGGGTCAAATCAGCATTGATGGAACTGAGGCTGGCTAACTTCTCAACATGCCTAGTAAGTCTGGAGTCTTCTTGATTGTAGCTCTCCTTCATACTGCTAAGCTTATAGAAAATGGGGCAAAATACCAATACTTTGTTTGTAAAGTAAGTTCCTTTCAAAGAATTCAAGTTACAGTTAGGGATTGTATATTTCCCCCTAAACCTTATGAAGTATGCGAGTCCAGTTTTATTACATGTTATAAATGCAGAACTGAAAAAAAAAGAGGTCAAGTAATTTTCTCCAGATCATAGTAGATCACAGTTAATTCATAGCAGGTGAAGTGTTAATGTCCAGACCTGCTCTCTGACCTCACAGCTATGAGGTATCTGACTGTGAAAATCTGCCACCTTATCTCTCACTAACATCATTTGCAATGACATTCCTTACTTTGCAATATAGAAATTAAAACTGCTGTTTTTCTAGGAAAGAAGGACCTTAAATAGCATAATTACTAGCTGAAATTATGCAGACATCCCAGTATTTCATCAGAATATATTCTGTTTTGGTCTTCACAAACTGAAACTAAGATAAGGAAAGCAAAATAAAATTAAGGATGTTCATTCTCATCTCAAGCAGTGCTTCTCAAGTTATAGTCCCCTAAAAATAATCTGGAGCGTCTTTTAGGAATTGATCTTTAGGTTCCATCACAGAACATCTATTCAGCATTTCTGGGGTCCAAAAGAATCCTCTTTTTATTCAAGTGCTTCAGGGGAACTTTTGTGTTATGTAAAGCTTACCAGGTGTATTAGTCAGCTTCTTTGTCACTAGTACACAGTTCTTGCCACCTACAATCTAATGGAGGGAGGTTTAATGTGTACCATGGTTGGCAGTCTGCAAGCAGGAACATCATGGCACAAATCTGCAGCGGAGCAAGGCTGCTGTGTCACCATAGCTGGTAAACAGAGCAGGGGAACAGTGCAGCAGAGCATGGGGAAAGGAAACTGACACAGCAGCCGGAGCTATGTCCCCACAACCCGCCAGGCATAGCCAGAAATGAGCTCTACCTAGCAGTTCGCCCAGGCTGTGCCCAGGCCAATCAGGTTGATAGAGTCAAGCTTAATATTACACCACACGTTAATGCCAGCGATTCTCTGTTTCCATAAACCAAAAGTGAGCCAGCTACCATCTGGCTAAATACCACCAAATAGAGACGGGGCAAATTTTTAAAACTGTCCCCATGTATACTTTTAAAAAGTCTTGATAGGTGTGCAAATCATCACCAAATTATTCTCCCCAAATGTCTAAAATCTTGCTGTATATCTTGAATTCAGCAGTAGTGGTTTAAAAAAAGTACATGTATTTGTAAAATAGGGCTCACCTAAGGCCTTCATTTCTGCGAAAACCTATTCTGTGGTCGTGCAGTACCTCTTCCTGCCTATTCATAAATCCCCTCGATCTGTACACATCAGGAACCTATTTTCTGGGCTCAGTGCCACCTAGGCATTGACACTGCAATAGTGGTAAGGTGACCAGATGAGCTCCCTGCCTTTGGGGTCAGTACAGTAGAGGATGCTAATTGCTTCTTAATAAAACATAAATCTCTTTGTGGACAAGGTGACAGGTTTGGTTTGGTTGTTTGTCACCAAATGACTTCAAATTAGCCATTTCACATGAAGAATGTTTTGCTGTTCTTTCTTTCCAGATCTAAAGGTAGAAGCACAGTTCTAAAACAGGAACACACACCACTTGAATGCTGTCTGATTTTTGCTGAGTTTTTAAAGGTTTTACCGAGTACTACAGGCATGAGCAAAAATCCCAGCTCTGGCATTTTATGTGAGTTTGAAGAGGGTGACTTCCTAGGGTTAAATATTGTCTTATTTTCTCAGTCATTCAACATTTCTTTTTTTTTTTAAACTTTAAAAAAATATGTAATCTGGGTTGGGTGTGTAACTCAGTGATAGAATATATTCATAACATGCTTGAGACTCTAGGTTCAATCCTCAGCACCAGAAAACAATATATATTTGTTCAAAATATGTCACATTAAAAAAATATGCTAAGTACTCTCCTCAAGTATTCAGTATTTCAGTAACTAAAACGCTTAGAGAAAGCGCATTTTTTAGTAGTCTAGAGTCTCTCTATATACACACATGCACGTATATTTTTGTCGACATGCAAGGCATAATAAGGTTAATAAATGATTGTCATTTGAATGATTGACTACCTAGAGAATGAGTAACAATGATACAGCTTTGGAGATAAAATTGTATTAACAAATAAAGTGTAACTGGTTATTGGCTCATAGAGCCCTTTTGATTCCTTAAAGAAATCAATGCTTGCAAAAGATTTTATGTGAAAGGGATAAGATTAATCTGAGAAAGTAGTTTGTTCATAAATGAACTTGCTTATTTTTATATTTAGTCAAGACCAGATTGAATTTGGAGCGCTCTGACTGTAAGACCCTTAACATAGAGCCTCATGCTGGGGCTGATTTGGAACTGTTCCTTGAGCTGAGGTATGGGATCAGAAACACTACCTCGGAGTCTGAACTTTATTCTATGAGCTGTGGAACTCAGAGGATTTTTAAGAAGAGAGGAGACAGATTGGGTTGTCATGTATATAAACATCCATTGATGGTTGGACCATCTTTACAGAAAAAGACACAATAGTATTGGAAAATGGTTGAGAGACTGACTGGCAACCTCTGAACTAAGGCACCGGTCATGGAAATACCAAATGGATCCCAGATGTCTGATTGATAAGAAATTCAATGAGAAAGGTAAGTAAGAAAAAACCCAAGGATTTTTATTAACTTTCAACAAAGTCAAAAGTTGTTTTTCTATTGTTATTGTTAATTATGTAAAACTGTAGGTGGGTCAAAATTTTCTGATAGATTGAGCTGAAATGTTTTGAGAAGGCATGTGAGGAGGTGGACATAGCAGTCACTGGGGTGCTTAGAGTACCTCAAAACCATATGACCCTTAGTGGACAATCAGCAGGGGTTAGCACTAAATGGTGCCACAGAGGACAGTAACCACTGTCTGGGTTCAAATAATTCTAGAAGAGGTGCATTTGCTTTTATTTTTTAGGAAGTCTTTATAACAAGTGCTAATTAACTTACTTTAATTTTATGTGGAACAGATGTAAATTCACAGTAAAAAGTAAACAAGTGAGTATCTGATGATAAGCCTAGATACATTTCAAAGCCAAAAATATTTACCTGGAGAATGAATACTAATAATAACTATACCTATAGAATAATGTTAGATCTTGATGCTTTGTGATGGTTGATCAGTGGCCGGTATTAGGTAACAAATTCAAGCTGCCACAGAATGTGAGGCATTTTCAAAGGTTAAATTTGGACTGGCCAGATAGCTCAGCAGATTAAAGCACTTGCTTAGGCAGACACAGGGGCCAGGGTTTGATCCCTGGTGTGCAGTGACAGCCTTGTCCCCAGGGCATGCTAAGATGGCAACTGAGACTGAGCGAGGTGGCGCACACCTGTAACCTCAGTACTTGGGAGGCTTAAAACAGGAGGATCACTACCAGTCGGATCTGTGTAGTGAGACCTTGTAGACTGTACTAAAAACATAAAAAAGAGATTAAATTCAACCTGTTAGATCAGTACCTCATAAAAATGAATCATTGATAATAATTGTTCTTGTTATTATATAACAAACAAATAATCACTTGCAGTTGACATCAAACATGTCAAGTCAGTGTAAAGTGCCATGTTGTTTAGGAAACAGTTGACAGGTTTATTGTGTGGTTGTCATGTGGGGTTATAAACTTGTTAGGGGCTGGGTCTCTGGAGGAGGGACAAGAATCATGTGTGAGCCTGGTGTTTGGCCACTACAGGGCATAGCGTTACACAAACTTGCATCGAGTTTGGAGCAGAGTTTTTCATCTGCATTATTTTGGGGGAGGGATTACAACTGTTTAACAATTTTTATAGCAGGCTCTGGGGCACACTATAATCTTGCTTTTATTTAAAAATATGTATCAGATAAATCTCATGAGGCACACTAGCTTTGTGTGAGGCTAATAGTAACCTAACAGCGGCTACTCCAAGCTGTTCCTAAGTTTATTATTATTATTATTATTATTATTATTATTATTATTATTACTCAAAACAAATGACTTTCTGAGGCTATTTAGGCCATGAGTTCCCATTCTGCCTTATAAATCTTGATGTTCCAGGTGATGGAGGGACTGCTTATTTGATCCCCTGGGAAGACTGAAGTGAAAGCATTGATTAGACTCTTTTGGACTGAGAGCTTCGCTCAGCTATTTAGCTGGCAGGAAGTTCTTTTTTTTTTTTTTTTAATCAGAAAAACTAGTTGCAGCCAGGCATGGTGAGCACACCTGTAATCCCAGAACTTGGGAGGCTGAGGCAGGAAGATTGGTGTGAGTTTGAGACCAGCCTTGGCTACAAAAGTGAGGTCAAGGCCAGCCTGAACTGCAGTTGGAACTGCATAGTGAGACCCTATGGTCTCAAAAAGAACCCCCCCAAAAAAAAAATCCCAAAACAAAAAAACTAGTTGCAGTAGTATCTTGCATAGACATTATTTATTATTATCAGTGTGGTCAATAAGTACTGTCCACTGTCTACTCACCATTGGTAGGCCATTTTAGAAGTAAAGGAATTTTACTTAAATTTGTCTTTGATTAGAATCTTTTAAATGGATATCTTTGTCCATACTTACCAGATAAAGCTCCTGAGAGTTTCTGTATATAAATCATTCTGTGATAAACTTCTCAAATTCAGAGTAGAATTACAGTAATCTGATTTGAAAATGCCATTAGAAATTTCTTGAACATTTTAGTATCGATAGATATCAACTTAATAGATGGTGCTGTGCACTTCACTGAGCCAGTGCTAGAGGCACTTGATGGACTGCAGCTATTACCACCATAGCAAGTGCCTATACTCAAAGGTTCTATGGTAAAACCCCAGAAACACGATGATATATAGGATGTGGTTTCATTTTAAATATTATTTTGGATTTATTATTTATGAGCTCAACAGAAAGGTGAGCTCCATTAACCTAGTGACCTTTATTTTTTGTGGAGCAGGATAATTGCATTCTAATGGAAACATAGGAACAGTAGTTATTGTAAACATAACACCCTGAACATGTCAGGTTGCTCACTTCTGCCTCTGAAAGCATCCAGTGGATTTGGATGGAGCAAACGTTTATAAGCGGCTCATAAAAAGAGAAGAAGCTACTCAAATTCTTTGCCAAATAAAATAGACAAATGCTCCCCAAATGTTTCCATCAGAAAAATATAAAATCTTCCTGCTGTTAGCTTTCTGTACATACTTCATGTTCTTTTAAAAGTAACAGTCATGGATTTCATTCAAGACTGAGATCAGTCTCATGAATGCCATTGAGTTGTATCTCAGCTACTGCAGTGAAATGCTCACATCTGTGAATGTCGGGTAAAATCCTGGGCATTACCTGGACCTCTCTTCACGGACCTTTTGAGTTGTCTAATACAGTCAGATCATCAGAGTCTCAAAAGAATGATTTGGGGACCTTCCACTCAGAAGGAAAATGGAGTCTTAGTTCTACTGAAAGATCATGGACATGCTGAGGTCTCAGGACAAATCGGGAGGAAGTTATAAGGGGGTTTCACAGGCAACTTCTGCCTCACCACGATTCTCAGCTGGTTTTCACCAATCTTGGGCAGATGGAGAACAATACGGACAATGTGCATTTTTTACAAGCTGAATTTATTCACATTTTAAAAACAAGGCCCTTTATATGTTATGCTCCATTTTTTGGTGTTAAGATGTCTTATTTTATTAAATAATGTTGATTTTTCCTGACAGTTCTGTTGCTTTGGTGTTCTTGACACATACAAGAATAAAAGGGTATTGGGTTCTGTGCCCTATTCCTCTACCTCTCCTGTTTGAAAGTATATTTAACTGATCTGAGAAATCAGCAAGCCTGAAAACCTGGGTGCTTTATTGAACCGCTGTGTACACAAACTCAGATCTCACTGTTAGGGCCACTTCCTCTATCCTACTATCTTGCTGTAGATGTTCAGAGAAACAGAATTGCTTAGTTCTTAGAGCAACAGCTATAAATACAGATTAGGTGGATTCAGACATCAGCACTGCCATAGTAAGCACTGAGTATTTAACTCTGCGGTCACAATTTCCCATATATGTGAAAAGTAACAGTAGTGGCATCGTTAGAGGGAGTTAGGGTGACCATTAAGAGATTTAATATAGGTAAAATGTTTAGCAGAGTGGCTGGTATATAAAATTTATGTTAGTACATGAATGTGGTATCTGGTCCTCTAATGCTTCTCTGCGTTAATAATGGCATTTATAACGTGATTTGCCCAGCTAGCCAGAGATTGCCTAGGGCATGATTCAGTGAAATAATACGGCTACCTCTGTTTCCTGATTTGTACTCTTTCTTCCCTCTCACTCCATCATGTATTTGTTTCATCACTGTACAGTATAATGTACATTTTGAAAAATATCTACCATCAAGATGTAAATGAAGTAATGACAAGTTCCCTCTCCTACATCAGTACACATATAACTTCAGGCATGCATAACTTCACTATCCCCCCTCTTTGGAACTGCCTTGATTATACAGCCTCCTTTGCCATCCACAGACTCTTAGAATATTAGAGGACGAGATGTAAGTGAGGTGGTGAAGGTGATAGGACCCCAGGGTGCTGGCTGCTGGGAACAGGAGAAATGGCAGCAACTGACCCAATTGTGACTCATGGCACCAAATCCTGTGATGTACTGAACACTTTAAAATTGGGTCATGGTAAAGGTTTTACTTACATCATTATCTTAGTTACTCTTCTCTCGTTGCTGGGACAAATACCTGATACCCAAAATGAAACAAGGAGAGGTTTATTTAGCTCACAGTTACTGGAGGTTTCAGTCCGTACTTGGCTGGATCCAAGGCAGAGAGGCACATGGCAGAGAATAGCATTTCATGGCGTCAGAACAGCAACAGTCACGACAGAGGCAACGGAACAACCAGGGAGCACAGTGCAACAGCAAGAGTCTGTCTCTCTGTCTCTCTTTATATTACATTCAGGCTTTCCACCTCAGCCTATCTGCTTTAGGCTATACCCATAATCCCAGAAGCACTCACACCCATAATCTCATCAGTACTAAAACACATAATCCCAGGGATCACGAGACAAGTCTCAAACTGAGGACGTCTCTGCCCCATGATTGCATGAGGTTTTGGGGGGACAACTAGACATAAACCATAACAATCACCTAAGTTAATTCTCACTCTATGAATTATTCTTCCCTATCTTTCTTAGATTAAGGAAATAAGGGTGAGCAATGTTAAACAAGTTAACCAAGTTTCCAGTACTAGCAGATTCACACCTAGGATGCCAGGGTAAAACTACTCCTAGCCACTCTAGCTTCTGTCTACTACATTGTTCCCAGGAGGTAATGCCATGGAAGGGGTGCACAGCTCCATATAATTCCAAAAGGCTATACGGTCAAAGTTGGAGAGGTAGTCATGAAAGTTCCTGACTCTCAGGTGTTTTGATTCATTCATGTGTCACCCATCCTGCAGTACAGCATCAGAGCATTCATACAAACCTTGACCCACAACCTGACTTAATATCTTAAACACAGGCTCATAGGCTCTGTGCTTACTGTCTGGTGTAAGCATGAGCACAAGGGCTCGGTTACTATCATTTTAGCAGGGAAAGGCGGAGATAGGGGCTGAGAAGATAGCATCTGGCACTCCCATGCCACCTGGCACTTGGCAGTCATGTTCCGTCCTGAGCAGCAAGGGAATTTCATCTGAGGACATTAGCAAGTGTCTGGTGGCAATGAAGCTGCACCTTTGGGAGGTGGCTTCATGATGGTGCATAATGGCTGCTGTGTTGTACCCAACCATGGCATGGGCTCCTTAGGATTAGCTTTGGGGAAAGTGAGTACCATGGTGGAAAACAAGTACCCAAGAAGACCTCTTTTGGTATTTTCAACACTAGCATTATAGACAGTACCTACAGTAGGTGGGTGACTGTCAGATGTACTGACATGGTTGTCCAAAAAAGTTATAGGGTACATTACCATTTCACAACTTTCTCTTCTATTGTTCTCTCAGAAACTTGGTACCTCAAAAAATGTTCTCTGTTTCTACTTCTATTGGATCTGGAATGCTAGAAAAAGAGAGTTCTAATTGGACATGGTGACATACTACTGTAAACTCAGATACTGGAAAGACTGGGGCAGGAGGATCCCAGGGAGACTATATCTCAGAATAAAAGAAAAAAGGGCGAGAGGCACAGTTTAGTAGTAGAGCATATCCGTAGTATTGGGATAATAAGAAGAGAAAAAGAAAAGAGTTCTGAACCCCAATAAATACATATCTCACTGAAAATGCTGATTGAGCCTCTTCAGTAGTATGTCACTGATTATTCATCTGAGATCTGCATTTTATAAAAATTTGTCCCCCAAGAAGTACGTAGGGAATTCAGTGATCCTTGCACATGCCATGCAGAATACACTTCTAGGTTTTCATCTAGCTTTTATTTCAAATTTGTTCAGTAGGATATGAACAATTTATTCAGTAGTCTGAAAGCAGTGCAGTGCAGGAAGTATTTTGTGAGCAGAAAGAGCCAGATTCTAATTCTGACTTTGCTGCTCACTTGCTTACTGACTTTAAGTAAATGACTCAGCACTTCTGGGCCTAAGCTTCACTTGCTTACTGACTTTAAGTAAATGACTCAGCACTTCTGGGCCTAAGCTGATAATGTCTGTCATAAACAATGGGTGCAAAATTACAGTACTTCAAGATAGTAGCTCAAGGGAGTCACGGAGGCCTTACTCTCTGCTAGGGACTGCTCTAGGCTTTATGGATACCATGGTAAACTTGAACTTCAAAGAGGAGGTTAACAAGACAGGGAGAAGCATTTAGGGGCCTAGATGCCCAAGGAAAAAGTAACTTATGTCAGTAGTTGACTTCATTTATTATTTGTCTTGGTCACTTTTTATTCTTGTTGGGACAAAACACCCAACACCCAAAATTAAGGAAGGAAAGGTTTATTTAGCCCAGTTTTTGGAGGTTTCAGTCCATACTCAGCTGGCTTGTAATCTGAATGACACATGGCAGAGAGCAGCCATCCGTGGCAGCAGAAAACAGTGAAGAGCAAAAGGAAGGGCAGCAGCTGCAGTTTCTAGCAAGCTTCTCTCCCTTCCTTACATTATAAAGAAGCTACTCTAGGGCTGGCGGTGTAGACCTCACACAACTTCCTTGCCCTTCTCTTGCACAGATCAAAGATGTCTGCAAACTAAGAATCCTGGCTCTCAGCTGAGTCACTTAATTAAACTTTTGAACTTCTCAAGTTGGCATACTGCATCAACCAGTACGCTATCGAATAGGATTCCTAAAATGTTTTTAAAAGTATAAAAAAACATGTTGGTCTTGGCCACAGATAGTTAAGTCAAAGTTTATGGCCTCCAGGTGATTCTAATGTGGAACCAACTTTGAAATACACTGATTTAAGCTATGATCAGGCAAGTTTCTCAGAGGAAGCTAGAATCTTGAGTTGAAGGACGCTATGTATGACCTTTTCATATGTATGAATTCTTTTTGCTTTCTCTTTACACTATTTTTTGTTGCAATTTTGTTCTGCAGAGGATGCATACTTGACTTTCAGATGTCTCTTTCCTTCAAGAAGGATAACAAACACAAGGAAAATGATATTTAATGTAGTCTCAGTTTATATTTATATTAAAGTAGGACTATAGATCTGGAATGTTTATCAGACAGAGTTCATTATGAAACGAAAATGGTTTGTGTGTATGCATGTGTGTGTGTTGTGTGGGTGGGTGGATGGGTGCATGAGAGAGAGATGTGTGTGCACACATGAGTGGGTCACCTATGTCTAGAGCTGCAAGGGGAAAAGCTGTGGTACATTCTGGAGAACCGTATGGGGCTGATCTTGAGGCTGGAGAAGGAGGCAGAAGAGTCAAGCCAGGATGTACTAGAAGACGCTGGAATTTCATTCCAAAAGAGTGGCTTATATGGCATCAGAGTTACATACTGTAAGGCTCACATAGTAAACAAGAACAATTACCTGTACTGGTTGCTTGAGTGTTTAGAGTCATTGACTTTAGGAAGGAATGGCATTCAAAGTCTGTTCACAGGGAATAAAGGAAGCATTCTCACAATTTGTGAGGCCCCAGCCCTGTGTGAAGACAGAGGAGGCCACTGTCCTTGTTCTGTGACTGTAACTCCATACACACTGAGCCTGTAGAGTCTCGCCCATGAGTGGCTGCTCACCAGACTCCTTGAGGTCATCAATACATTTATAGCATAAAATTGACCATCTTAGCCATGTTTTAAGTAAACAGTTCAGTGGCATTATGTGCATTCACATGTTATGTAACCCTCACCACCACTCATCTCCAGGACTTTTTTTTATTAGCCCACAGTGTCCACTGGATAATGATTCTCCATGTCTCCCTGTGCCTGGTAATCTCTTTTGTGTAAATTTGTCTCCTCCAGGTGACACCTACAAGTAGAATCCTACAGAAGTTGGGCTGGTTTTTTTTTCCACATAACATAAGGTCCTCATTAGATTTAAATAGGCGCTGTTCTTCAACCCTACACTCTGCAGTGATAACAACCTAGGAGTAGCTTACGCAATGGGAGCTTAAGATAAGTAAATAGTGCACAATACCAGATGACCCTGCTGTGTCTACCATGTGTATGAGAGGTTTGCTGTGTTTCCAAAACAGATGTTTGGGAGCCCTGAACTAACTACTGTAGTTTCCCATTCTGTTCCTTCAGATATTATAAGCACAACCTAAAAGCAACTATTTATTCTCTTTTAGTTGATTATTTCCTTTCATTTTCTCTTTGTACTACTTTCTGTTGCAATTTTCTTCTGTAGATTATGTATACTTGACTTTTAGAATTTTTTTTTAAATTTTATTTTATTTCTTGTTTCAGAACTTTTTGTTTGTTTATTTATTTATTTTTATGGCCGGCTCAGCCTGCCCTCAGGGCAAGGCTGGTGCAGCATGTGGTGCCCGGGATCGAACCGTGGTCCCTGAAGCCACCCAAGCTTTCCCAAGCAGGCGCTTTAGACCACTGAGCCATCCTGCCGGGCCCCAAGATATTTCTTCTCTTCTGGTAGGATAATAAGCTTATGGAAAATGATATTAATGTAGTCTCAATTTATGTTTATGTTTATGTTAAAGATCTGGAATATTCCCCTTGACCAATCCTAGCTTGGTGCTACTTTGTGGTATTGGAAGCTACAGGAGACAAGGTTTATTGGGAGGTTTCTGGCCACTAGGGAGTGCCCTCAAAGGGGACTGAGGAAGGATGGCCTCTTCTTTCTTTTCCTTTGCAGTCATAAGGTGGGTAGTTTGCTTCATCATGGGCTGCATGCCATAATGGCTGCCATAGGCACAAAAGCAGTAGGACCAACCAACCGTGGACAGAAACTTTTAAAATTGTGAGGCAAAATAGACTTTTCCTCTCCTCAAATTGATTATCTCAGATGTTTCATTGCAGTATCAGAAAGCTGACTAACACAAGCAGGAACAGATTGCTTCTTTACAGTTACATACTCTAAAGAACAGCTTAGCTTTGTGACTGATCTATTTTCATAGTTCCCTCTGTTCTCCAGAAGTTTTTCTGTGAGTAACTCCTCAAAAGGATGGAAGCCACTTGACATAATAGTCTTAAGAAAGTCATCACATTTCATCAGTAGCCTAATTTTAGAAAGACACTGTGTTATTTTTTTTTAAAGCCTTTTCTTCCCTAAAATTTCATTTGTTTAAAAATGCTTCCTATATTAAACTTATTGAGTCCTTGAAATATATACTATGTTAGAGTTCACAAAAACAAGATATGTATGAGGCCTACCTTATACAGCTTAACAGGTTTAATATTGGTTTCTGATTTACAGAATTGATTTCTATTTCACTTAATCCCATAATTCATAGGATATTATGTGGATCATATACTCATATTGTTTTTTATGATAGCATGTTAAAGGGCCTGGCTGGCTAAATTACCAGCTGGTAGAACTGCCATTGGCCAAGTCTGATTTAACATTTTCACTTCTAGAAGTTTCAATTCCAGTGTTTCACAGAATACCTCTGGAGACAAGAGAAAAAGACAGGCTGCTTTTAACTTAAGAGAGAATGGCATAAGAACTAATTATTGATTTATTAATTTTGATGAGAGAATATATCTTTCCACTCACTAAAATATTTATTTTTATCATCTAATGAATCCTTCTAGTCTCACTGTGTCTTCAAAACTGAATTAACAGTCGGAGAGTTGCTAAGTGAAAAGTTGTGTAAGAGGTTCCAAGGGATCTCTTATTCAGGCTAAGGGGACACCTGGTATGAACCTAAGCTGTGTAGCCAAGAGGGCATTTGTAGTAAACCAATCATGTTCTCAGATTCTGTATCTCACCAGTGTCGGGTGCTTATTGCTAATTCTTTCTAAGTTTATATTCCTGTGTTAGGCTGATTATTTTTCTGAGTGACACATTCTCTTGTCAAATATGATAATATCAAAATTAAGTTAGAGTAGATCATACTGTCTCTTTGGAATGACTGTGTGTTTCTGATTTAATCCACAATGGTTTATTTATTTATTTAATTTAGTATCAGGGATTGAACTCAGAACCCTGCGCTTGCCAGGCAGTTGCTTATTCTACTGAGCTATCTCCCAAGCCCCACAATGGATTATGTAAGTGGCCAAAATCTTTGGCTACTCAAATTATTCTCTTTGCTTTCACCCATCATTGCATTTAGAAAATTGTTAAGGGCTGGGTGAGATGGTATAAGCCCTGCTAATCAGGAGACTGAGGCAGGAAGATCCCAAACTTAATTCAGCCTGGATAATTTAGCAAAAACCTGTCTCAAAAAGTAAAAAACAGGGGTATAGCTTAGTGGTATAGCACTTGTCTGGAATGCATGAGGCACTCAGGTTAATTCTCAGTACAAACAAAGCTGATATTTCTTTAGAATAGAAATACCCATAAATAATCCATGAATTGGGGGGAGGTTAGCACTTCTAATTTGTTCATTGATTTAATCCATTTCTACTGTATTTGCTCATGGACTACAAATTCTTTGAGTTGAGTTCAGTTAGGCATTCAGTCTGAAGCAATCAGAAAAAGAAAATATGATTCTTCATCATGACCTAGACTCCAAGTATTTATTTTAAAATAAATTATTATCAATTATCTCAATTTGTACTCCTGTATCACTCTCAGAGGTCCTTCTCTGCTCTTTGGCTAGGTCACTTTCCCTGAGTTTAAATCCCAGTTTCCTTTCTTTCCCTGTATACCCATTCAAGAGAGCAAAAATCTTGACTGGACCTATTTGAGTTATAGTCTGTTGAGTTCCTGGGCTCTATTTATAAGATTGTTTGAAGTATAATAAGTTAAGCAGCACTCTTCTTTATCTGTAATAAGTCTGGGCCTTTGTCCAGGTGGCTCGTTTTAGTGCTTTCACACTTTCATATCCTTGATAATTCAGGCTACCTGCATTGCTGCATGAAATGGAATTTCTTTTGTTCCTGGACTTTCATCTGTGGCTTTGTGCCAGTGGGTCTTGGCATCTGTCCACTTGGTGCCCTCTGTTGCTAAATGTCAGCTACAGAGTTTAATGCTTCACACTTTCCTCCCCAGGAGCTAGCGCACCAATACCCCTGTGAGCTCTATCAATATTGTGTATTTCTGGAAAATTAATGTGCTTGCTAATGGCATTTTCACTTCCCATTTTAGGACTTCTGGATAGAATGTGCTTTTTAAAACTCTATCCAGTGGATTAATGATGGACAAGAGATGACAACATATGGGGTACACAGGACTTTAAAGATTAAGGACGCAGGATTCAGAACAGCAAAAGTTATGGAGTGCAGTTTATGTCTTGGATAGGGAACAGATACTAGAATGAATTTTTAAGTTAGCAATTTGTTTAGTCTCTGGAGGCCCTGGCAATTTGCTAAGGTTATGGGGGTAAAAAGCACCTGCAGAGAAAAATTTTTCAGTCAGAACCAACATTTAAAATAGTGGTGTGTTAATGCTTAAAAAGAAATCCTGCATGCATTTTTTATAAGTTTGAGCTTTTGCAGTTGGATCTAACGAGTGTTGCTCCAAGGGGCTGAGCCAGCTTGCCACTTCCCAGGCTCCATTTCCATTATTTATATCCTTTCCAATGAAGCCTGTGGCACTCTGTTAAATTAAAGACTTAGTTTTGCCCAAAGTACAACCTAGTACCTCAATGGAGACATGTGACAAATGTCATTAAACCTTCTCTGAGGGAATGAGGTATAGGGGTTAAACCCAAGGAACCCTGAGCTATACCCAAGCCCTAGTTTTTGTTTTTTGTTTTTAATTTAGTTTTTATATTTTGGGACAAGATTTCACTAAGTTGCCCAGGTTGGCCTCAGATTTGTGTTCCTTTTGTCTTATCCTCCCAAGAGGCTGAGATTATATGCATGCACCAGCAGACCTGGCTGAGCCTCCATTTTTTTTTTTAAAGACCATTGTGCTTAGTCATTTAACTTAAAATCAAGTGTATTTCAAGGAGCTGTCAAACAAGGAGTTTGTTTTTAAAAATGACTTCTTGCATGATCAGTATTTGATTAAATGGTTTGTTTTACAATGTCAAATTGGGGCCGGCCAAATAGCTCAGCAGATTAAAATGCCTGCAAGCAGGTGCAAGGACCAGCAATTTGATCCCCAAACCTGCTGTGCTGGCCCTGCCCCGGGGGCATGCTGAGATTGTAACTGAGACTGGTGGAGGTGTGCCTGTAATCCCAGTTTTGGGAGGCTCTAAACAGGCTGGTCACTACGAGTCCAATCTAGTAGTAAGATTTCAAACACCCATAGACCCTTCCTTAAAATACAAAAAAATGAAAAAGAAATACAATGTCAAGTGAAGTTATCTCATATAAAAAGTAAACAAAATTTGAAGATTTCCTGAACTTTTATTATGTTATCACAGAATAATGTGAGTTTAAAAAGAGAAAACTACTACCTTTATAATCTTCAATAGTAGGCTATAGACATCATGACTTAAATTCTGATGTATTTGCCATGAGTTAAATGTGATTCCCAAAGATTCATGTAGAACCTTCAAGTTCATCTGACCGTGCTTGGAGGTGCAGTCAGATGAAGTCAAGAGGTGAGGCTGCACATGGGAGTAGTGGTTTTATAGAAGGAGGAAGGAAGTCACTATTGCACTGTCCCCTGCCGTTACTGTCCTGCCTGCCACATGACTCATTGAGAAGACTGTTACCAGATGTAGCTCTTCGATCTTGGACTCTCAAGGCTCCAGAACTGTGAGAAATTAATTTATTTTCATTATAAATTGCCCAAGGTCAGATATTCTGTCCATATTAACATGAAATGGGTCAAGACCATAGCCCTACAGGCATAGTGAATGACAGTTTTCTACAGGGCCAGAAATGGAAAGAAAAAGCAATGTGATCAGAGAAGCAGATGTGCACCATGGTTTTGGACAGGGTCACTCCTGGTGCTGCATGTGGCAGCATGGATGTGAGTCATGTGTGACTTCCCCCAGACCTTAGATGAAAATGCAGTGCTTTTACCAGTGCTGCTCAGACCTCCATAGCTCCTGACCTCTATCTTGTCCCTGAAATCTCCCTTTTTATTCAAAGATTCCAAAGTGGTGTTTACTTGTACTTAGAAACTTAGCTACACAACTGTTTCCTACTCTCACCTTTTCCCTAAACTCCTTTGGCTACCTTAAGAATGCCTTTTGGCTCAATGTCAGTGCTACACTGCGATCCTTCTGTCTGCTGTGGAATGAAGTGGGCTTCTCCTTCATGCCCTGCAGGTTTCTGTTTCAATGTTCTCACTATCACAGTTCAAAATCAAAGCTTCAAACTTATAGGGCATGAACTCCATCTCATTTGTTTGTCCTGTTTAGGCCCACCTGCCCTGTCATCCTAGAATAGAAAGACTTTTTTCTTCATCAAGAATAGGTCTTCTTTGCGATGATCATTTGTTGTGATTGCTTCCTCCAAGGGTCATTAGGTCATCAGTTCTGTAAACCACAATCTAGTTGGACACTGGAAACCCTGAGCTGATGCAGTTTTACTTTAAAGGAAATGTAAGTCAGTAGAGAAGTCCACAAATTGGTGCAAAAGTGAGTTTCCAAGTCAAGCTTAAAGAATAAATGGGATTCACCCAAGAAGTAGTAAGACTTTGATTAAGCTGAGATTTTCTACTGGCCTTGATAAATAAGCCTTATTTATTTATTCCTTACTCATTTGTGCTACCACTGAACACCGTAAAGGGAATTGAAAGACTACAGAAACTTAAAAATAGAATGCTCAATGTTCGGACCTTCTAGAAGTAAACCTTGAGCAAATTATCAACTCTCTCCCTCTCACATGTGCTTGTGGGGTCTCTGTTCACTTAAAAACATCTGATTTTTAAAGCAGAAATGTTGCGTGGTATCCTATGCAGGTATAATTTTATTAACTAGTCATACAAATGTGAGCATTTAGGTTATGAAATATTGTATTGAGGAGCAGCAGTCTATGATGAGATTAGGTCATAAATAGCTAACTATTCACTGATGTCACATTGCACTTTTGAGCAAAGTCAAACCTGAGTACTTTCTGTTCTAATGACAATGTAGAAAAGCATCCTCAGGAAGGATCCTGTTTTGTGGAGGACCACCTGGAGACTCTCCTTGAAAGAGGAGCTCTTGTCTCCATTTTGGCTAACCCTGGCCTTGTTTCTGCATATTGATATATGGAGAGCTGGCTAAGTTTTGTCTTTATCCCCTCAATTGGTTTTAATTAAGACAAATGGGTCTAGCTGGGGTGCTGACGTGTAGTCGTTAGAGCAATGGATAGGACAGTGAAGCCCTGCTTGTAGTTCTAAGTAATTTGTGTGAGCAGGGCCAAATGATGCCACATTGTCAGACAAGAATGAGCCTCAAGAGAAAACAGAGGCTGTGGCTTCTCAGGCCATGGAATACACATCGAAACTCAAGCCAGGCATGATGGCACACGCCTGTAATCCTAGCACTTGGCAGGCTGAGGCAGGAGGATCGGTGTAAGTTCAAGACCAGCCTCGGCTACAAAAGTGAGCTCAAGGCCAACCTGGACTGCATAGTGAGATCACGTCTCAAAAAGACAAAAACAAATAAACAAAAAAACCTGAAGCACCAGCCCCAAAACACTAGCTACTGCCCCAATCTATGACGTGCATCTGTCTCTGTCTCTGTCTCTCTGTCTCTCTGTCTCTGTCTCTCTCACTCTCTTTCTTCTCCCTCTTTCTTTCCATTACAAAGATGATTTCAGGCCTACCAGCTCACAGGGCTCACATATTTCATGCCTTTCACCCCAGAGCCACTCTCATGAATTAATGAAGTCCAGATTCAGCCTTTGTTTGAGGCCTTTGTTCCAGTTAATTATTATGCTGGCTAAACATAGGACCTCTTTGGCTCCCCATCATCAGATAGATAGATAGATAGATAGATAGATAGATAGATAGATAGATGATAGATAGATAGAGATGATACATAGATACACAGATAGATATAGATGATAGATAGATAGATAGATAGATAGATAGATAGATAGATAGATAGATAGATTTGAGCCATGAATTTCACTAGAAGTGATAGATTGGAATTAACTTTCTAGAATTCCAATAAATTTGCATAGGATTAAAAATATAAGCTTCACTGAGATCTGGGAAGGGCTTTCCGTAGTGTTTATCCCTATTTTACCTGTGTAAATCATTTGTGTGCTTTAATTCTGAATCCATGCAAGTCAGTAGTATTGAAGTATGGTTGAGAACCTAAGTTCTTTTCAAAAGGATGCCTGGATGTTCGCAGTTTTACAATGAACAGCAAGATCCAGACTAAATCAAACACTGTCCATTAAACACTTTTGTAGTAAATTATTGTTCTTTGTCATATAATAGTGTCTTGGTTACTTTCTTGGAACAGAATACCTGATACCCACAACTTAAAGGAGGAGAGTGCTATTTTGGCTCTTGATTTTAATCCAACAGGCCCCAAAGAGGGTAGGGGGAAACCAATTTGATGGGAGAAAGCTTCCCATCATGGAAACCAGGAAGCCGAGAGAGAGCAGAAGAGCTGTGGAGGGAGAAATAACCCTCCTGGTGACCTTCCTCCTGCTACCAGACTCCACTTCACGACATGGTGGCCATCAGTGAATGAATCCACTGATGCATATAGCTTTCCCATGACCCTGATGCCTTCCAAATGCATGAGGTTTTTGAGGGACATTTTAGATTTAAACAGTAACAAATAGAAACAGAACTGTGGTGAAGTAATTTTTCAGTTCTTCCCCCCTTTTGTGCCAATCCCTTCTGCCTAAGGACAATCCAAGGAGAACCAAGCTTCCTACTTGGTGTACTATACCTAGGCAATTAAGAGAGGACATGCCTGGTGACCCTGCTGCTCAGCTTGATCTGGACACCTGTCATGTCTAAGGGCTTATTAGCACATATTCCATCATGCCTGACACTCCACCAGAACGCTATCCCTTCCAGGGCTTCCATAGTGTCTGTCCCTTTAGCTACCAATCTCTACTTCTGTGCGTCTGGTCAATGTTCTACTCCTCCCCAACTCTCACACATGCTTTCTGGAACTTACTGGCTAGCCACAGCAAACTCCCCTATTCCCTCAGCTAGCCCCCTGATGGACCTAAGCAAAACCAGTGTTATGATCCCAGGGACAATACTCTCTGGCAGTTGGGGACAGCTTTTGCTGACCTTCTCTTGTTATTATTTCCCACCTGAGGGGAAAGGAATGCCCTCCCAGTGCCCTGCTACTGCTTCTCAGTGAGTCTTCCTTTTTCCCTCATCATCCAGACCCTCTGAATTTTATGCTCCTGAGTCTCCCTTCTTTCTACTATCCTCATTGCGGCTGTCAATGGTCATTCTCAGCTGACCACAGTCTGCTTCACTGACCACAGTCCTATTGCTATGGCCTGTTTTCACTCTCAGGAATCTGTACCTAGTATCAGGGCCTCTTGGAGCCTGGTTTGATTCTCTCCACTTTGCCCATCACTCCTGCAGTCTTACTAGTGAACATTCCATTGCCATTAATAAGGTGAGCACCAAAATCTGAAGCATTTACTTCTTACCATTACTGTCTCTGCTTCTAGCTCACTACTCTAGCCCTCTCATTCTAATAGTCCTTCTAGTTCATTTGAACCTTTAGTCTCACCCCCAACCCATTTGGTTTCTTACATCCTTGCCTTCCTTTTTCAAACTTATTTAAAAGCTGCCACTAAGTATCTGAATAATGCATAAAAAAAACTCAAGCATGTTAGCTTGGTTCTGTTTAAATTTATGGCCATTATCACATAATTCTACTTTGTTTTCTTAATAGGTTAGTTTTCCCATCTCCTAAGAACAGTACCAGTCTGTTCTGTTAGAAATAAGGTCTCTCAGCAGGAGGTAAGCAGCAAGTGAGGAAATTTTCATCTGTATTTACAGCCTTCCCCATGTCTGGCAGGACTGAGATCTGCCTGTTATCAGGTCAGCATTGGCCTTAGATTCTCATAAGAACTAAAACTCTACTGTGAACTGTGTAGTGTAAGGCCCTAGGTTGTGTTCCTCTCATGAGAATCAAATCCAAAATCTATTCCCCTCTTCCCTCACTGTGGAAAAATGGTCTTCTACAAATCTAATCCCTGGTGTCAAAAATATTGGGGACTACTGCCCTAATGGGAATATTTACTTCTTCTCTCCTAAGTTCTCCTTAGTTGTTCTTCTCTGATAAGCTTTCCCTCTAGTGCTTAGCAACAATAAGTAACCACACTGAGTCCCTCATCTTTCCATCTGTCTGTGTCCATAATCTCCCTTTCACCCCAGCTCTTGCAGTAATTTGCCTCGGTCAAGAACTCATGCTCTGGAGTCAAATGATCTGAAGAGGAGTCTCAGCCCTGCCCCTTCCTGGGTGTGTGAGCTTAGGAAGGTGCTGTGACTTCTCTGTGCCACACAGCACCTCATCAAGTTAGTGTTCTCTGCTTCTCAGAGGAGTTGTAAAGGATAAAGGAGTGGGTTTTTATGAAAGCCTTGGACCTGGATGATGTACGTAGTAGTTACTGTGTCTCTGTCATCAGCTACCACTGCTTCCCCATGTCAGACTCTCTCCAGGATCCCTCATTTCAGCTTATAGTCATCTCTCTCATTCCTTGAACAAACAGACAGAGAAACTTTCTTTCTCTCCACATTCTCCTGACCCCAAAGCTATCATTCTGTTGCTCCTCTTGATGGCAATGCTTCCTGGGTGAGGGACTGTAGTCTCTATGCCTCCTCTCATACTATTTCCTTACCTCTTCCACTTGCAGTTTTACTTCTCCAAGAGTAGCAGAAGACTTTGTGATCTCAGCACACAGAGAGCGAGGAAGGGGTGGTTCCTTATCACCTCCTTCCCCAGGCAGAGGCCCAGCTCTCCCAAGATGTTGTCCACTACACTCTGTGCCACTGGCAGTTCACCAGAGACCTGCACAAAGCATCTAGCTTAGGAATAAGAGATTGGTCTGAGAGCTCCTCAAAATGATGCTTTCTTTCTTTATGGGTTCCTCTTGGAGCCAATGTCCAGTTGGGAAATTTCCTTCTTCCCAGAAGAGTAACTTGTCCCTTCCATCACTGCTGTCTCCATAGGACCACACTTCTCTTCCTTTCATTTTCCTCTTGCTGTACTTGCAGATGGGGGTTGCAAGGTGTTGGAGGCAGTTCTATCCCTCTTACCAAGCCTTATGGGGAATCTCTGGCCACAAATGCCGTGGCTTATTGTGGGCTATCCTCAGAATGAAAGGGTCTTGAAGACCTTTTCAGTGCAAACCTTATTTACATTTCCAAGACAATGAGAAAACTTCCTCCATCTGTGAGATTGATGCTTCATACTTAAACACAAGCAAAATAGAACGCTGGCTTCTCCTCAAACTGCTTCTCTTATGCAGCTTTCTGTTTTGGGGGAACAACACTATAATGGTACACATTCTAATTTGGGGAGGGGGGTACCAGAAATTGAACTCAGGACCTCATGCTTCCCAGGTAAGCGCTGTACTGATCAGCTATATCCTGGCCCCAACAACACCATCATGACACTTCTGGTCAAGTTAAAAATCCAAAGGGTCATTATTGATATCAGTTTGATATTATCACAACAGTACAGAGTAACAAACTGCCCTAGTTACCCTGACTTATCACAGCTCCTTTTCCCTTGGGTGCTCAGTGGCTGGACCTGCCATGCCACTTGGTTCATTTGGTTGCACAGTGGGTGGAGACTGGCCGGTCCAGACTGCATGAGCTGAGCAGCTTTGCTTCATGTGGCATGTTGGCTTGAGGGCCTTCTGCTCCATGTGTGTCTTATTCTTTTCTTAGGCACAATCACTGACAACCACTGGCAGAGTACTGAAGGTTGTACCCGAGCCACTGAGCACAATTCTGTGTCTTATCTCCTAATGTTTTTATGACCAAAGAAAACATCATGGGAAACTCGAAGTCCACGGGTGGGTAACTCAAAGTGCAGGGATGAATAACATACTCCCTAGTTCATGAGCAGTATTATAAAATGTGAACAGGTGCGTGTGTGTGTGTGTGTGTGTGTGTGAGAGAGAGAGAGAGAGAGAGAGAGAGAGACAGAGAGAGAGACTGACAGACAGACAGATAGACAGAGACAGAGACAGAGAGACAGAGTGAGACAGAGAGAGACAGAGGGACAGAGAGATACAGAGGGAGAGAGGGTGAGAGGGGAGAAGGAGAAGGAGAAGAGGGAGAGGGAGGAGAGATGGAGGAGGAAATTCATTTTACCACACCCTTCTGCAACTCTCACAGCAGGACCCCTGCCCCATGCTCTAGGGAAAAGGACATTTTTCTCCTCCTCAAGCTCAGCAAGCTCCTCCCTCTCCGAGGCTGCTTGTACTGCATTACACTCTGCTATCAATTTACTGGTAGCTTTAGCATTTCAGTTTTGCTTTCCAGAGGACTCCAGTGACATGATAGCTGTTCTTTATTTTTCTTCATTTTTCTCAGCCCTTGGTTTTATTTTATTTTTAACGATCTAAATCCTTGGAGCATTCGCTGACTCAAGGATAGATCTGAAAGCCTTTCAGATTCACCGTCAAATCAATAAAACACTTTTATTTTCCTTTAGTACTGTGAAACCTGCCAAAAGATGAAACACAAATTAATTTCTATTTGCTCCATAGGAACAATGAGGAGGAGGCAAAACATGATGAGAAATAAATTTAATGGAATTTTCAAATTTGGAAGTTAAGATTAATTGGATTTTGTGAATATCTGAATTTAGTAGATGTTATTTTCTAAGGCTTTTAAGCTATTTTTGTTTTCCTTTGGTGATATCACAACATAGATGGTGGCCAGCAGGGTCCAAATTTGCCTAACTCATAGCAGACAGCTTGTGGAGTATGCCATGAGTACAAAGAGAGAAAGGGCCAACATAAATGCAGGTTTTGGGCTGCTGGGTCTAGGACGCCCTTTGCTTGCAGGCTCATGGATAAAAGGGACTGGCTAGGGGAGCAGGGCTCATCATTGTACGTGCTGCTTATGAGAGAAGAAGGAAAGGAACAGGGACTGGAGTCTTGGGACGAAAATGTGCTGCTTCCTTCTTCCAAAGGGATAGGGAGAGACTCAGGAACCACTTCTCTGGAGGGATACAAGGAGTGAGGGCCTTGACAGCCATGCCCCATGAACCCACAACAACAGGGTTTGTCTGACTGTACATCTCACGGTTGTCATCAGGATGGGCATTACGGTGGCAGCTAGAGGTCAGATATGATGGTAAATGCTTCACTGTTTGCACTCATGTAACTCTCACAGAAACTGTGGGCAGTAAAGACTATCATCATTTTTAAGTTAAAAATTAGTTAATGAAGAAGTAGAGAACTGTTGAAGGAATCACATGACACATGAGAGGTTTAAGCTCAAGTGTGCCTGACAGTGATGCCTGTGTGCTTGACTATTAAGCTCCACTGTCTTGACTATTAAGCTCCACAGTAGAGGTGGGAAAGGCCCAAGTGAGAAGTACTGCTAGCCCAGATTACTCCAGCCCCCAAGAACTTGACTGCAGCACCCAAGAGTAACCCTGAGTATGAAGTGCTCCTGCCTGTGCTCTGGCCTCCCTGGGGTGGAAAGATGCTGTGGCATAGTCACCAGAGGTGGATTTACCTGCAGCTGTGGTAGAAGCAGACAGCTGGCTCCAGAGGTGTGTCAGGAAAAGTCTGTGTCAGCCTAGGCCTCTGTTGCAAGGATTCTAACGATTTTGAAAACCCTTATGGAATTCTATCCACCAGGAAATTCATGCACACCATTGCTTGTTACTTCATGTTATTAATCAGCATTTGCTCAATAAGAGCTCACCTGGAGCAGGCACCTTATAGTCTCATTATCCATTTCCCTCACTCTCCAGGGACACAGCTGCACAGCTCTCTGTCACTGGATCAGATCACCAGGCTTCTCTACTGTTGGTGGGTCTCTACAGGTGTCACTACACCATTTCTGAAGCATAGAGAACATGAAGAATTGGAAACACAAGAAGAGCAAAAACTGGGCTGGGTGAAACTGTTACACATGAGAGAAAATTAGAAATAGTAATGATTTTGTTCTAAAATTGTCCACTTTTATTCTACCTTTTGCTGTTAGACTCACTGGCTGATGTGGAAAACCAGATACACCACAGATATGTAACATGGATGGGGTTGGTTCTACTTACATATGTTGGAGTGGTGGACTGGAGCAGCCCGCACCTACCTTTCCTCCAAGAGGCAACACTACTGGGCTGTTACCAGGATCTGATGACATAATGAGCTAAGGTGTAGGTGCAACTTAGAGTTTATGAACGACTGTATCATCTATGAACACTTGGCACTTTCCCTGGAGAAACAAGTTGATAGCAGGTGTGGCCATATGACTTGCTTTGGCCAACAACGGGCTACATATGTCATTTCTGGGCAGAAACTTTAACCGCCAGCATCTGATTCCCCAGGACCCTTTACCATCACATGTGTCACGACAGAGCCTCTTCCAGCTTAGGTGGTGGGTGATTTGGTGAACAAGCAAGACCCATAGTTGGCCCAAGCACCATGTGCACATGAGTGAACAGCAGTCATTATAAACTGCTGAAACTGTCAGGTTGTTTGGTGCTGCAGAGTCACCTGTCCTGTCCCAACTGCCACACATGTGAGCCCAAGAAGGTCTGGGATGATTTTGAAATATAGAACTCATAAGTAACCAAGATTGAAACACACAGAAAGAAGCAAAGAAATACTGGGTTTCTGTTTTAATAGAAGAAAAAATTGACTTTTCATCTGCTGTTCTACCTGGTGCTTTTCTCTGCATCTTGGGTTTTGTCTTTAGCTAGAGTTGGGCCTCCCAATAGCAAGTGCACTTCTCAGTGTTCCAAAAATGCGTCACATCTCTCATCCTTAATGCACAGATCTTGTTTTATATCAATGTTGTGAAATATGGAAAAATTGGCTATTGCTTTTTAAAAATTATCTTTTTAGGCAACATTAACATGTTGAAAAAAGCCGGGCATGGTGGCTCACGCCTGTAATCCCAGCACTCGGGAGGCTGAGGCAGGAGGATCAGTGTGAGTTCGAGACCAGCCTGGGCTACGAAAGTGAGCTCAAGGCTAGCCTGAACTGCATAATGAGACCCTGTCTCAAAAAGACAAAAAAAAAAAAATGTTGAAAAATATGATTTTCAAAGCAGTATAGCCTTCTGGGTTTTTACTTTTGTTTTGACCTCACTTTTGTTGTAACTGCTGCTTTGGTGCTTAGGACTGCAGCATGAGTCTGCTCATGCAGCTAGAATCCCAGCTATTTTTAGTTTTTAGATTTTATTTTGAGATAGGGTCTCAATATATTGCTGGATTAGCCAGGCTGGACTTGAACGTGCAATACTTCTGCCTCAACTTGCCAGGGTGTTGAGATTATAGCAAGTGTGCCACTGTGTCCAGTTAGAATAGCCTGTTTGAAGAGAAGTTAATATCAATAAAATAAAAAATCATGCAGTTTAAAAATTAAAAACTTCAAAAAAATAAAAATTAAGAGCTAGTCTCTTTCAGTTAAGAGAGGCATGTATTTTAAAAATTAAGGCTATATGAAGTTATTTTGCTTATTTATTTATTTATTTATTTATTTATTTATTTATTCATTGTGGTACCCAGGATTGAACATGGGACCTTGCACTTGCCAGGCAGGCATTTATGCCACTGAGCTATCTCTCCTGTTTGCGCTCTATTTTAAAGGAGAAAATAAAATACTTGAAATACATCACTGCTTTTGATATTTATTTTATGAAATGAATGTTAAACTATTTTTCTAGAAGATCTTTTCACAAAAGTTATAAGGAATTTTAAGTCATGTAACTTGACCTGGAAAAAATGGTGTGAATGATTATCAAACAATCATTATTATTTTGTATGTGTGTAAAGACATAGTATCTTTTACTTTGTTATTTAGGATTTTTACTATATTCTGAAACAGAAAGTCTAAAACAGTATCAAGAAACATGTAGCTTTCAAAATTGCAAATTTTCTGTGGAGAATTCTTGCAATTTTAAAGGAAAAGTATTGTTCTCTTCCACCGCTATTTAAAATCTGGCTCCATACAACACACAACCACTGCCAACACCTCTGCAAGCTCAAGCACTCCCCTGCTTGACCCTGCCAACAGCTCAGCCACCATGGAGGATGTGAAAGTGTCCAGCGATATAGAGAAGTTTGCTGAAGGGCCCAAGATCACCTCAAGGAAGAGCCAGCAGGATGATGGCCAAATGTTTATTGGAAGCTTGAGCAGGGAGACAAGAAAAGATCTGACTAACCATCTTAATTTGGGAAAAGTTATAAACTGCATGATTAAAACAGACTCAATCACCAGAAGATCAAGAGGATTTGGATTTGTGCTTTTCAAAGATTCTGCTAGTGTTGATATGGTTTTGGAGCTAAAAATTCACAAACCCCAAAAGGCCAAAGCTTTAAAAAGGAAGAGCTGTCTGAAAAGATGTTAGTGGTGGGTTGGGCCCAGATACTTCCAAGAACAAGCTAAAGAATATTTTGGGAGACCAGAGACAGCAGGCCCTGAAGTGGGACACATACACTGGCAGGCAGGATCAGCGGGTGGGAAGCCCAAAGCAGCAGTGAGAAGCTAGCAGTGGGTGAGTTAGTTGAACGACCAAGTGCTGTGCTCTGGTATACAGGCAACAGAAGTGGCAGGCAGCCATTCTGTATCAAAGGGCTCTGGGAGAACTCGGGCATTAGGTCAGTCTCAGCTCCCATATCTAGAGACCAAGACTAGTTCCATACCCACACAAATCCCACTGAAAACTTGGCTGAAGTACACAACACAGTTTGGGATCCAACTTCTTTATCAGAGAACTGGGGAATTTTACTACTTTTATTTTTCATGGTTGTCTGATTAGTTATCCTTTTTCTGTCTGGATAAAGTTAGGGGGATTTTGTTTTGTTTATGGTTATTTTTGTTTTTTCTTTTTCTTTTTTTTTGCATTATTTTCTTCTTTCTTTGGTCACTATTTGGGTTATTTATCTTTCCTTCTGTTTCATCTACTCATCTTCTTTTTATCTTCAACTGTTCCACTATTTTCAATATTTTCATGTAAGTCTTCTCTTTCTGGTTCACTTCAATACCGTTTCATTCTCTTTTATTCCTCCTCTCCCATGTCCTCTAGTTTCACAGAACTTGGGTGCCCATCCTTTGCTCTCTGGCCTTGTTTCTACTATATTTGACCTCATTCATCTCTGTCTTTTTCTCTTCTCTTCTTAAATGACTCTCCCCAACAACACTGTAAAATCACTCCATTAAGGGGAAAATTACTATGTAGAAGTTCCTGGTATAGGTTGAATTTTGTTATATAAGTGTAGAATTGGTTTCTATGTTAAAGTTATCAGATTAATAGGCTGTACTTGATGATTTTGTCATTGTTAACTATATTACTTTAGCCAGGATATTATACATATTATCCCCAGTTTTTCTCCCTTAATAAATTTAGAATATTCATTCTTAGGTTAGACATAAAGACCAGGAGTTGCCTACATCTAGAAGATATCTCTGAGGAACAGACATTTCCTAAGGAAGCTTTGATACTAGTGATAAAGCTATCTAACACAGAAAATAAGCAAGCATCAACACAGAAAACAATAAAAGAGTAGAAAATAGAATATTACAAGATGCAGAAGCAAAATACAATCCAATCCCAGACCTCCAGCCCACTTAGGAAAAGCCTAGAGCACAATGCAATAGAGGAAATTAGAAGGCATTCATTGGAACTTTCTGAAATGATATCAACAGAAATGAAAAAAAAGTGGAAAAGGCTATATAAAAAATGCTCTCTCATGTACAGAAATAAATGATGATTAAACTAAAGACATTAGAACAGTCACAGATGAAAATAAAATAAAAGAGTTTAGGAAAATGTTGGAAACCATGAATATGCAATATAAGAAAGAAATCCATGAAACAGATATGAACAAGTACAAGAGATTAAATTTCTACCAAAACTACACACAGCAGAGGGGGTTTGGGTTAGCTCAGTTATTTAAGCGTCTGCTCAGGCAAATGCAGTCAGGTGCAGGGGACTGGGGTTTGATCCACAGCTTCACAAGACTCACATGGTGTTCTCTGAAGGTATCCCTATCCAGCCAAAAGCAAAACAAAACAAACCAACCAACCAAACAAACAAGCAAAAAACCAGAAACAAAAAGCCCTACACACAAGAGATAGAACAAAAAATGAGAGGAGACCATCAGATTCAGAAGACAAGATGATGACTGACAACCACAGTCATGTGTGTCGTAATGTAATCTCTGTCAGTTTAGGTGCGGGATGATTTGGTAAGCAAACAAAGCCCATAGTTCGCCCAAGCATGATATATACAAGAAAAGAAACATATAAAGATTATGAAAAATTAATCCAACTATGCCAACATGAAGCAAAGAAGAACAACAGAGCATTTAAGGGAGTCAGTGAAAAAGCCAGAGACAACACAAATGCCATGAAAATCCTTTTCACAGAAGTAATGACAAATTGTTTTTCCAAATGTAGATAAAAGAATTTTACATACAAACTAAAGAAGTATATAGGACTCCAAACAACCATAACCAAAATAAATCTATACCAAGATATGTAATAATCAAGATTCTAGAAGTCTAGCACAAGAACAGATTATTAAAAGCAATGAGAGAAAAGAAACAAATTGTCTATACAAGAAAGCCCAGCCAAGTCACAAGATCAAATATTTCAACAAACCCTCAAATCAAGAAGATCTAGGAGTCAGGTGTTTTAAGCCCTAAAAGGAGACAACCTCTAATCCAGATTGATGTAACCCACAAAACTATCTTTCAGAACCAGCACTTGGGAGGCTAAGGCAAGAGGATCAATGTGAGTTCAAGACCAGCCTGGGCTACAAAAGTGAGTTCAAGGCCAGGCTGAACTGTATAGTGAAACCTTGTCTCAAAAAGACAAAAAAAAAAAAAAAAAAAAAAAAAAAAAAAAAAAAAAAAAAAAAAAAAAAAAAAAAAAAAAAAAAAAAAAAAAAAAAAAAAAAAAAAAAAAAAAAAAAAAAAAAAAAAAAAAAAAAAAAAAAAAAAAAAAAAAAAAAAAAA